>JASDQU010010855.1:34829-69938 GCA_032191745.1 Picea mariana | reverse complement strand
TACTTCCGAAATTTAAATTTCTAGAAACTTCGGTAGAAGGTATGACAGGGAATTGAGAAGCAGAAAATGGAGTTTCTACAGAAGGAGATGGAAAATTATCAGAAGTACCTAGTTCAACAGTAGAAGTTCCTCCTCCAAAGGCTTTTCCCTTTCTGACAATCTTCTCTAGATCTGCTTCAGGTGTCGTCCAGGGCAGCCGAGGGGTAGACCTCGTGGGCCTGCCTCTGGAAACCACAACTGAAACAGTAGGTTCACCATAGTGGAGTCATCACAATGGAGTCTCCAGGTGCACAGTAGCAACCTTGTAGGCCTCTGATGCCTGATGCGCCTTCAGAATCAGAGGCTCAATGTCGTTCAATCCCAGGGAAAATTTTCAACTTTGTCCCCGGCAACGGTGCCAGAAATGTTAGCGTCAGAAGTCACTCCTGGATTGCAGCAAGAGTAAGCTTGATGCCCATCAGTTTGTGTCACAATTTGTTTATAAAGGGTGATCAATGGAAGCAAACTCGAAAAAATATCATTCTAACTCAAAAACTAGGCTAGGCATGCACAAGCAGATGAGGTCTTGGTTTAACTCCAGACAGTAAGTTGTAATAAGGATGAGTAGGAGGAAGACTTATGTGAGGAAATGCAAAGGTTTGTTGTAGGAATTGAGCTTCTAACAGCCTGTAGAAGAAAAACTTGAACACAAGAACATCTTATATTCAAATTGCAGAAATACTAAGAGAACATAACAGCGTTATAATAAAACCTTTATCATAACACAGTCACAACGATTCATGTGAATCAGTCAATCATGAACTCTTTTAGTATGGGATAGAAACCAGCTGAAAAAGAGAGCTGAATTTCATTAAACAAGAAATTTCACATACAGATACATAGCCAGTAAAACCAGTGCTTCATTAAAACATAACAGTCGGGATCTCTTCTCTACCATCGATCCATTACAAAATATGAAAATTGAGTATATATACTCAGAGCCATTTGCCTCCTTGGCAGTAGGAGGGTAGTTGAGCTACCTCATTTAAGGCTTTACGTGTGCAAGATATTCCTAGAGACTGTACACAGAGATTCTTGTTTGACACTGCTTCAGACGGCATGGTTTCTGCAGGGAAACTGTCCATTGGGGTACCACGAGCTGACTTTTTTTTACCCTCCCCCATGCCTTTCATTTATGGGTTGATTTGAGGTTTCAACCACCTGTTCAACCTTCATTAAATGCTTCTTCCATGGAGGGTTTTCGAGACTAAATACAAAGGGAGTGACCACGTGTCAGCTTTCCAAAGCTTGGAGGCCAACCTTCATTTCTTCGGGCTTCACTCTCAACGTAACCATAGGACCATACAATTGTCTTCAAGTATGCTTCGGCATTTTCCTTTCGGGGATTTCCTCATGTTGTGTCCAGGATCCCTGATACCCTACGTTGTGAAATCGCCCTATCCAAACCAACGGCTTGATCTTCCCTTAGCGTCGACGGTCAGGATTTCTTCCTTATCCAGCTCTTAGGCGTCTGTGGTTCCAACATGCACCTATCTTTTCCCTTTGGCCCATATAATCACCGGTTGGGACTGTGGGCCTATCCCCGATGCTTTTGCATTTCGCATTTCAGGGATTCTTAATGCAGTGCAGAAGCAACCCCTTGTCCTTCGAAGTCTCGATTTTTGAAATGCCAATGGTGCTTAATCAGGAGCCATGCGTCTTTCAGATGGACGGATGAGATCTCCTCTTTGATTGACGGTCCTGATTTTCTTATCGCGAATCAGGACTTCGCGATGTTTTCTTGGTAGCTCACCTTCGAAATCCTGAATGTCGAAACCCTGACAGCGCTTAATCTTTCGCCACCTGTCTCATGGATGGATGGATCATATTTCGTTGGTGCCTTCACTTTGTCTCTCCCGAAAGGTGCTATTTCCAGCCCTGCTTCCTTAGTGACTGGGCGCTAGGACTGTGGGCCCAACCTTCTGGGGGATTTTTCTTTTCACGCTTAGGGGATTCAAACATAAGGCAGAACCTTGTCCTCCCAACTCACGATCCCTGAAATGCCGACAAGTTGCCACTGCACTAAATCTCAGGTAACTCGATGGCCCCAAAAATTCGATGATCATTGATCCCTGTACTGATGCCAGATCCTAGCTGTTGAAAACAAAAATGCCCTCCTGCAAGCATTTTAAGCCTGAAACAATATTTTATGAGCGTATGCTTCGGCGCCCATGGCTGTGGCCTTTAACTAAAATGGATATGATGAGTTTTTACACCCCATATCTTACATTTTCGCCACGGGCTCGAAAATGGAGAGAAAACACCCCATAACAAGAATTGGTGTTAACAATGTGCATAAAGAAAAATTCCTCCCATAGAGTTACCAAGAGAAAATAAGTTTCCATCCTTTGGATTGCTCTGATTCTGAATGTATTCCATCACTACAAGAATGTCCTCTTCTAAATAGTTATCAAAGTCCCAATCATATTTTACAATCAGATCCACTACTTTCTGAAAATTATCCATTGTTGAGATGAGGCACTCACGTATATCAAAGATCAATGATGGAATGGAATGTTGACCATCCTCAAGCATCTTAACAAGCCTCTCATTCATTTCTACAAATTGTATAGTAATAGCAGATTTTTTGCCTATCCTCCAAGAGATTTAAAATTTTTCCTCTGATATCATGGAAGCATTTTGAGAGTTGATCATCTTCCATAAGTTTTAATATATGATCAATTAATTTAGCAGACATAACCTTATATCAGATTTATTTGAGAAGAAATTTCATTATTTCTATCAATCTTGAAAATGTTTCCAATAATTTGGCTGCCAATTCTGATTTTTCCCAGGTTGTTTCAACTTTGTCCTCCTTAGCCTTGATGTTTTTAGATTCCAATATACAAATTATTGGTCTAATAATTCTTGGTATTTTCCCTCAATTTTATAATCATTTATGAGTGTCACTTAGATTGTGGCCTCATGATTTCATATATTCACTGATGATTACATCACCTCGTCTCTTCCATGCTAGGATTTCTCAGATGCTTTTTTATGCATATCTTTATTTTATCCACCTCTTTCAACCCACCTCAGGGAAGCTCTTTCTCTATCCACATTTCTCCTTGTTCCCTAGTTTTGCATTTGTTAGTTTTGTAAGTCTGGTTTCCCCTAGGGGATTTATGGTTCTCTCTATTCTTATTGTTGGTGAAAATGGGATTCAATCCAAGCCTTTGTGAGAGTTTATGTTGTTCTTTTCTATCATGTCCATGGGCATAGTCATTGATGGATAGAGAGAAGGAATATCTGGTAGGGCCATGAACATTTCGATTTGGAATTCACAAAATAGACAAGAGACATAATCATGCACAAATCAGTTCAATATTATGAGTTGCAGGTGGCCCAGATTGTCAATTTTGTAAACATTTGTAGACTTTAGTCTCCTAAGTCAAACTCATATATTTTGGCCCATGCTTGCCTCAACATGACTTCAGTTTCCATTCAGGTGCAATAGTACACCACAACAAGACTCACCATAGCTAGCGAGTGAAGAAAATACTAATAACCTAGTGGATGAAGAGCATTCTGAAAAAATTGTGGTTAGAAGCAACAAAGAAACTGGAATCAAACTAATATTTGACAATGTTCCTAAAAATCTTATAGGACATTTTCTGGATATGAATCATGACACTAAAAATGTGCATCCCAGTACAAAAGATAACTGTGAAGATCAAAAAATAGATCTAGAAGGTCATGGTAAAGTTAATGTGAAGGATATGGCCAAAAATATTATAAAGCAGGCCACCAAATCAATTCATGGTATGAAAAATGTGCTAATCAAAATGAATCACAATAAAGAGAATAATGAAGGTGCTAATGTGAATTCCATTTTTATGGAATCTCCTAGCAAGGATCATAATTATGATAAAATCTCTTTATTTGATAGTGATTCTGCTGAATATAAGAAATAATGTAAACTATCATTGTCAAAGGCTCCCCAAAATGACATGAAACTTGAAACAGATGACACTTCTACTAACACTAATCATTCTCAAAAGAATATGAGAAAAAACAATTCTTCTGCCATCTCTAGTCAGTCTCAAAATAACATGATCCTTGATACAACAAACCACACTTTACCATCTCAAGTCATTGAATAGTAAATAATCAATTTTATATGTACAAGTGCTTGCATGTACAATCTCACAAGGATTGAATCTCAATTTTTGAGATAAAAAATCTTGTTATCTGTTTGCAACCATGATCAGGACAGTGATCAAGCAAACTCTATTTTAGGAATGAGCATGAATAATGAATGATTTTTTACTAGTAATCATTAATGAGTCATGTATCTTCCATCATATTTGAGAAGATGCATCCATGGATCATGTGTTTTTTTGTTATGTCTAGTTTTCCATGTCCATTGATAAAATGCTATAGTTTATATTGCGCTTATGAATGGATTTGTTAGGCACTAATTTATTGTGGATTCCATCAAACTTTTCATTTGTTATTAATACAGTTCTAATTTTTTAATGCTCAGGAAATAAGAGTAATCATCACAAGTATATTGTGGTGTTCTTAAAACCAGTTTGAATTTGACAAAATCAGTCTTTGCTTTTTGTGCATTCAATGATTATATGAGGGTGGAATTCTCATAGTTGTTAAGAACTTGTGCAAATTTATAATCTTTATGTCATGTAGATGGTACATGGAAATTAAACTACATTGTGTTGTATACTACTAATGCAATGATCTATATGACCAAATGCATCATTAAAATTGTTTTTCCCAAGTTTAGAAGTATTTCCTATTTAACCTGGGAAAAACTCCAGATATCATCAACCTTGTAACTCCAATCTCCTTATTCTACCTATTATCCCCAACAACCGCCCAAGGCTGAGAATGGTGGTAGAATGAGGTAACCTCTGACCTCTTTTGGTAGCTATAGTGGACGAGGCACCGCCGCCTGAGGGAGGGGTAGGAGGTGGTGCTCTAGAGGCACCTTGAGTGTCGCTCTATGTATTTTTGTATTTTGTATATAGGTTGGTGAGCCCATTTTGGTGTAGTGACACCAGTTTTGTACCGAGGTGCTTTACTGGCCTGCGGATTTTGTATATGATGTATTCTATTGTGTATGTAAACATTTTGATGGCACTTTGGACTGACATTTATATATATATATATATATGGATATACATTTTGGGTCTTTGTGATGTTCACATGTATGTGAGAATTTGTTTAATGTTGCCTCTGATGTCTAATCTATATGCTGTGACAGATTCTGGATAGTTTATGTGTGTGTAAAGGTATCTTGATGTGATATATGCCATTCGAGTACAATGTTAGCTAGGTTATCTGTAATTTGATTAAATTGTCTTGAAATATATGTAAATGTAATGAAATCAAACTGTCGAGATAAAAGTCTAACTTGCAGGTATTTGCGAAAGAGGCAAGGATCACGGACGCGGTACATGTTGTTGAGCTGGAGGACGACCAGTTGTGAGTCTAGTGAGATGCTAAGGTGACGAATACCATGATAGCAGGCATCAGCGAGGAGACCAATGACGACAGTGTACTCAGTTTGGTTTTTGGTTGTTGAACCCAAACATATGCCACTGGAGTGGAGCAAATCATGTGAGGGGGAATAGAGGGCCCAAGCAGACGGAGCGAGATTCTGAGTCCAACGGCTGGCATTGTCGGCGTAACCGATGTGGTAGGTCGATGGAGAAGGCATATGTTAATAACACGAATGATAGTTTAGACGTGAGGAATGGAAAAAAAATTAAAAACACTATAAAATAAATAACCTAATGTAGAATGGATACGTTTAGGCGTAAAATTTCTTTAAGTATAACCTGTTGACGGGTTCTTTGAGGGAGAGGCCTTCGGGGGAAGCTAGGATGTATGCGCCTTTGGTGAGGCAATGTTGGATAATATAAGGGCCATGCCATAGTGACTCGAATTTTCCATGACCAAGGGTATCGTGAGCGATATCATAAGCAAGGATGAGGTCGCCTTCGTGAAATGAGTGAAGGTTGACATGGCTATCAAAGGTGGCCTTCGACCATTTTTTGGCTGCCTCATTGTTCTGTAATGACAATCAACAATATTCATCTAAGGACTCTAAGTGTAGCAAACGCTGCTACATTGGAGCAGTGTCAAGTAATAGCTCAATTGCGGTGTGCAAGGTAGGGATTTCGCACTTGATAGGAAGAGTGGCCTCTACCTCGTGGACTAGATGAAATGGGGTGAAACCGGTGGTTGTTTTCACGGCCGTCCGCTAAGCCCATAGCGTGGAAAATAACATATGATGCCAATTGGTATTATGCTTATTAACAAGGAGATCATCGTACCAAGGATCATCTGAGGGGATGTAAAAGAGATGTTCATTGGGGAAATTGGTATTGACGGGGGCAGTAGTAGTATCGGAGGGGAAGGTTGTGACGAGCTCGGCAAGGACAAGAGATTACTTGCTCTTAGGTGTTGCGAATTCGAGATCATATTCCTAAAGGATAACAATCCAGCGGGCAAATTTACCATTAATTTGCCGACGACTGAGCAAGTATTGCATGGGGTTGGAATCTACTATGACTTTGGTAGCACGAAGCAGAATATAATGGCGCAGTTTATGGACTGCAAGGACGACTGCTAGGGCTAGTTTCTCTTTGTGATTGTACTTCAAGGGTGGCCTGAAGAGGTTTTTACTAATGTATTAAATGACATGCTCATGATCATCATCTCCTATTTGAACGAGAACCCCTGCTATTGAGACAGCTGAGGCTGATATGAAGAGGATATAGTCGCGATTATAGTTGGGTGAACTAATTAAAGGAGCATTGGAAAGCGCCCTTTTAAGATCGTCAAAATATTTTTGGGCATGTTCATCCCAATGGAAGGGGATGTCATGGCGTAATAAGTGAAGGAAACTGTGTGCTCGAGTGGCATAGTCTGGGATAAATCGTTGTTAAAAGTTGGTTTTTCCTTGTAGGCTTTGGAGTTGGCGTAAATTCCGGGGAGGTGGATTTTTTGTGATGGCCTGGACTTTGAGTGGGTCCACAGTAATGCCGCTTTGGGATACGATGAACCCTAGGAGGCGCCCAGTAGTGACGTTGAACATGCACTTAAGGGGGTTCAAGTGGATGTTGTACTGATGACACCTTTGGAAGATGATTCGTAAATCATCGAGATGTTGAGTGCATTTTTTGGATCGATTTGTGAGGTCGTCCAAGTACGCAAGGATGATATGAGCCAAATCATGAAAAATGTATGTCATAGCCTGTTGGAAAGTTGCGCCAACATTTTTTAGGCCAAAAGGCATAACACGATATGCAAAAGTACCCCAAGGGGTAGTGAATGCGGTTTTGTATTGATCGGCCGGGTGGATTTGGATTTGATTATAGCCAAAGAAACCGTCCATGAAGGATAGAGCCTCGTGGCCTGTGCAGTCGTTGATAATATGATCGATGAAAGGCGTTGGAAAGTTGTCTTTGGGACAAGCGTGATTGAGATCATGAAATTTGGTGCATACGCAGATGGTGCCCTGTTTCTTATTAACGGGGACATGATTGGAGACCCATGAGGTATAGGTGACAGGGTAAATGAATCCAACCACAATTTGTAGCTTAGGTTAATGGCTAAAGGATAAGGGTCAAATTGGCGAAACAGGAACCTTCCCCACCCAATGTCACCACAATGAGCAGGTTCTTTTTATTTAGGGAGGTTAGCACAGGGGAGACGTCCCCGGCAAACTGGGGTTTTGAAGAGGCTAAGATATAAAGTCAAATTTAAAGTTTCCCCCTCACAGGTTACCACCAAGATCAGAACGTCTAACTAATCATCAAATAATGAAGTATAGTCCCAAATGAGAACACCTGCCTGAAATAAAGCAACAATAGAAAAATATATATGCAGGCTATATACAAAGGGTTAGTACTTCATATGACCATTTGATATAATTTAAGCAATGTAAGGAAATAGATATCAATGAGATCAACATTTTGTCAATTATCTATGGAAAAAGCATTAATTCATCAATAACTACCAAGATGACAAAGCCAACAATGTATTCAATCAACACTTCAATCAATAAATGCTTTAAATCATCATTTAATTGCTTAACAAAGGCAAAATCTTGCTGCGTCAAAAATAACCAACTATGACGTCAGCCTTAGTTAGGGTTAGGGTTAGTTAGTTAGGGTTTCAAGACTCAGAGTTTAGATGGTTGTTTTGAACACTAGGACTTCAACATTGGAGGCTAAAGATCAGTGCCTTGGGGTATATGGAGTCAAACAAGAAGAGGGCACAAGGTTTTGAAAGGATGATGAATTAAAGCCTAGAGGGAAGGGTTCTAAAGTGTTGCAAAGGCAGGGCCCTAGAATCAAAACCCTAGGAGAAAGAGGCTCACTCCGGTGTTTCTTAAGCAAGGCCTCGTGCTCTTTCCTCCTTCCTTAGGTCAACTTGGCAAAACGGCTAGCATCAATGATTAATTTAACTAAAGGATGAGGTGAAAGAAAGTGTTGTAAAGACAAGGCTTTCAAACCCTAGAAGATGATGGCCCTAGGTGTAGATAACCTAGGCCTGGGACATCACCCCCTTTTCAACCTATAAAATTAAATGCTAGCTTAAGGGAAGAAGTAAGATGAGTGTAGCAAAGGCTAGTCTCAATTCTTCTTCTTCAATGGCTAAAATATCTCTCTCTAAGGGGACATGAAACAAGGACCTACTTGTGTGCTTGTTACCTAGGGTTTCAAATCAGAAATTTAATAAGAAAATGCAAGAAATTAAACCTACAACCATTCAATTAAGAAGTTTTGCAAGAAAATCACTTACATATCATGAAGAGAAGCATATGCAAACCCTAGTTGTAAACCTTCCTTGAGAGAAATGCCATAAGATGCCAAAAACTCCTTCCAATAACAAGTGTGCCTCACTTAGAAGACAAAAATACCCTAGGAGGGCGCAAAAATCAGACCTCACAAGTGTTGTGAGTTGTGTTATGTTCAAATGAGGGAATAACATCCTCAATATATAGTGTATCATGACCTTTAAGTAATTTTAGGTCATAAAAATTAGCCTACAAGGCTTTAAACCAAATTTATGTTGTTTTTACATTAAATTGTCAAATAAAATTATAAATGAGCAATAAATAGGACGTAAAGCGCCTCTGAGGGAGACGTTGGCCCTTTTTAGGGAAAAATGCAACACAAGATGACAAACGTTGGCCCTCCTTGGGCCTCCAAACTCTGCCACATGTGCCAAACTGCTCTGTCAAGATGCCACACACTGGAGGTGACATCATGGCTCCTAGATGATGTCCTGGGGCATCAAAAGGGGCACGTTCCACTTGCAGTGGGTCAACCCCCCTGGGCTGGNCCTTCTTCTCTCGTGCAAAAAATTGACCAATCATTGTCCTGACTCTGCCCCTAATGGGGTCCCAACAACCATCTAATGGGCTCTTTAGCCCCATGGAGGTCTGATATAATCATCTCCCCATGTGTATCGGTCCACTTGGTACCTGTCCATCAGGCATGGTCCTGCACATCAAATACTTCGCCCTCCATGGGCTCATTAGTCACAGGGATCATAGTAATGTTAATCATGTTTCATCATTAATGTTATCAAACATATGCATAAAAACCTTGATATAGCATTCAATAGCTCAAAGACATTACAAAGGCCTACAATACAAAGCTGAAGAAAAGACAAAACACCCTACTGGGCCAGCATCCATAAGAAAAGGGGAGCTTCCAAGGGGTATCATCCAGGCCATGTAAATCAATGTGATGTGGTCAGGGGATGTCTAGGATCAGGGTAGAGTGAGAGTTAGGGCTGCATGGTCCTACCTGTGGGTGCCTTTATAGAAGGCGGGCTATACCTGTCATAGATGCAAGTTTTTCCAAGCCATTTTGCCTTTTATTCTTATCTTATTTTGTTATTTTCATTCTTTTATCCAAGGACTAATTGGAGGACACTGGCTTGGCGTGGTGACCAAAGCTGACAGTGTTACCCACAAGTACCTTCACAGAAATGATAAGGCTGGCTCGTGATGAGACCCCCTTTCCCTTGGCCATGCAACCAAAGGCCACTGCCCTGGCGTGGTAACCAGATGATGGCAATGTCATACTGCTAAGTACCCATGAACATAATAGGCCGGCTCGTGATGAGACCCCCTATCCTCGTAATTAGGTCTTGTTTGTTTATTTTTCTTGGGTCCCTCTTGTTTCTTGCTGAGAGGCTTTTTATTGCTTTCTCGGGGATCCCTGGGCGAAGCATATCTAGGTTCTTTATTTGTCTTTTATCTTTTACCAGCTGCTTTTACCTTCTGGGCCTTTAGCCCCTTCTTCCCATGAGATAATGGTGCAACCCCATAGACAGATCATCCTAATGTCTAGACTAGGGGAATGGGGCAGATGAGTGGGAGATAAGATGAAAAGTGATAATATGATGGGAGCGGACGATGGCTCTTCAGAAATATCCCCAGTGGAAAACCAAAACCTATGGCTACAGGCCTACTAGGGCACCCTGTCAATCCCCCCAACCATGGTCAAGCGGGTTAATGTAAGATCCAAGCAGTTGTCAGAAATAAAAGGAGTAAGATGCATATATCTAAAGGTTATAATGATCAAAAATGACACATACCATGATACCTGGACCAATTACCTCATGAAGCAAGAGCCTTCTCCAATATAGGACAGACCGATGGTGATGGATGTTGCTGCTGCTGACTAGACAAGTCCGATGAAAGAGAAGAAAGATGGGCCCTACAGGGCTATGCTCAGGTCAATCATGCTCTCGGTACTCCATGTCTAGGACCTGTGGGCCTCGAGACATGATCTCCTAGTTATCCCTAGAAATCGGGGATAACATCTGGCTCCAACTCGGGGACATGTTCTCACCGTAGAGCGCATGAGAACCTTAGCATCTCTGGAAAAACCTGCAAACCTTCTCACACTCGAAAAAGGGCATCAGCAACAAACGTGGGGTGGTATTTCCACCCCGCAAAATATATACATATATATAACTGAAATGAAACAATCAATGCAAGTGAGGAAGCAAACTAACATGAAATGCAAATGGTATAATACATGGAAAATGCCTACCTACCTATACTTACCTGTGATGTCAAGTTACCCCATCCTGGTGGGGTTTGAGGAGGTACCCGCTAACGGGCACTGTGCGCCTTCTTCCCTCCAGTGTAGACAGGTAATAAAAGTCATTAACTGACTTTCTCCCGACCTTAAAAGGGCCAAGCCAAAAATGATTGTTTCCTTTGATATTAGTAGGCTTCCCTTTATTGGCATCCCACATCCAAACCACATCCCCCTCCTTGTATTCTCTGACTCTGAAATTGGTCGTTCCTTGAACAACCCTGGTGTATTGTGTAGAGGGAGGTGGGTGGGAGTATGCTATAAATATTTCCTGCTGCGAAGGACGGATCCGTACATCATCTTCTCTTATGGTTCCAGCTTCCCTGTCTTTATATCTTTCTATGAGTTGTAGGTATTTTTCTTTTGTGGACCTTTGTATCTGATCTTCCTTCGTTGCCAAAAGCGTATCTTCTGGAGAATACTTATGAGGAGCATGTCCGGTTTTGTCACATGCTTTTTCATCTTTGATGGAATCACTAGGCTTTTGCACACAAGTTGTAGTCACAGGTACATTCTGGAGCCGACTAGTAGTTTCATCTTTTAATGGTCCATCTGATCCTTGGAAAAAGTTTTCAAATCGCTCTTTGATAGATGGTACCTTGATGACTTCTTTCAACAGGATGGTTGCAAATATCTTGGATAATACCCCTTCAAAGTCGAAGTTCGGGTTAACCCTTTCAGTATTTTTAGGAAAGATTACATCCACAGGTGATTTTTTTGTTTGGTCAATGGGAGGTTGGTCCGACTTCTTTCTTCTATACACCTAGAACTCTTGTTTCTTTAGATTTTCTTTTAATTCCTGGTCTAGTTTGTTTATTACCGCCATCCTGGCTGACCTGGATACTTCTTTCATGGCCTCCTGGTGCTCTTTAGTAGTGATATTTATCTGAGGGCCTTCTATGAAGTAGTCTATATTGTTTACTTGTTGATGGTCACCACTACTGTAAGGACACTCATGTTCCCAATGTGCTTCACCGCATTGAAAACACCATGAGTTTTCATCCACAATGACAGTTCTTGGAACTTCCATGTCTTTGAAAACATCTTCATTCCACTCAACGAAATTACTTCTTCTCTGTACTTACTTACGAAATTACGAAATTACGAAATTACTTACTTCATTCGAATCTTCAGAGATATTAGAGGTATCATCGGGATAATCACCCCAATCTATGTCTTCTTCTGTCAAGGGAAAAGTGGGGCAATCTTGAAACAAGTATGGATCCACTGAAAAAGGTGTTTGTTCATCCTCCTCTAAATGACCGGTTTGTAAAAGTGTGGGAATGCCCTCAAAAGGTAACTGGTCATTCGAGTCTTGCTTTTTTAGAAAATAAATCTTCAACATTTCACGAATCCTTTTAACCTTTTGCAAGATACAGGACATACTAGTGCTTGGATCGGTGTCTTCAGACTTATCGGCTTCACTCATATCTTGATCTTCTAACATCGGTGTGTTCAAGAAAAACAAGGAATCTTCAAAGTTAGGTTTTTTGTGAGTGGCCATGCCCAAATCCTCGAATGGTTCATGTTGTCTTGATACATTACTTGTGTTTGAGAAAGTTGTGTTCCATTTCCTTTTGGGAGGCATGAGTTCTACCTCAAGAATATCTGGTAATTTGAGTTCAACTTTGGTGATATCCTCATCACTAGATTCCCAAGGGTTATTATTTTGCGAAAGATTGACTTGATGGATGTAGTCTTCGAACTCAAGGTTCTTCTCAATCTGGCAAGCAAAGTCTTGTGATTCTTCTAGAGTCGAGGGTGACCGATCTTTGAGAGTAAACTGCAAAATTCCTTCCAACGAGTTCAATTAGTGTTGGAGGACAACTTCTTCTAAGAAACCAGGCTAGATCTTCTTGAGCAGGAGGTTGAACCTATCATTGAAATCCCCAATGCCCTCGCTAGAGGCTTTGCAAATAACAGTGTATTGAGAGTAAAGGGAATCTGTGTTTTCTTTTTCACACCAATATTTCTTAAAGGCTTGTTCAAGATCCTCAGGGGTTTTGATGCTTCCTCTCGGGAGTTTGTTAATCCATCTTCTGTCACTTCCGGTGAGTGAGCTTACAAAGAGCCTTAAAAAGACATCAGGGCGTTCTTGTCTGGATTGGTGAAAATGGAATGCATCACAGAAGTTGGTCCAATGAGAGTTGCCATAGGATCCATCTTCCCCTAAAAACTTAGGTATCCAAGACTCGACCTTCTTGGGTAGATCATGTAACCCCCCTTGGGTGTTAGGTAAGCTGAAAGGACAAAAGAGTTCTTTATGAGACCACTTGGGAGAACTTACAGGGGTGACATGATTTGTGGATGTCATAGTAGTAGATGAAAGCATATACTAACATCCACTACGAGTCGTCATTATCTATTTGTGGAGTCGCCAGATGATCTGCTTGAAATCATCAAAGAAAAGGTAAAACACCCTAGTGGAGTCGCCAGGTAAGCTTGTAAGAAAAAGGCTCTGAGGCAAGGCTTACCGAAAGATTTTTTGTCTAAGGAGAATTGACTCAGTGTTCCCCGGCAATGGCGCCAAAATGTTATTGCACAGTTTGTAGCTTAGGTTAATGGCTAAAGGATAAGGGTCAAACTGGCGAAACAGGAACCTTCCCCACCCAATGTCACCACAATGGGGAGGTTCTTTCTATTTAGGGAGGTTAGCCCAGGGGAGACATTCCCGGAAACCTGGGGTTTTGAAGAGGCTAAGATATAAAGTCAAACTTAAAGTTTCCCCCTCACATGTTACCACCAAGATCAGAAGGTCCAACTAATCAGCCAATAATGAAGTATAGTCCCAAATGAGAACACCTGCCTGGAACAAAGCAACAATAGAAAAATATATATGCAGGCTATATACAAAGGGTTAGTACTTCATATGACCATTTGATATAATTTAAGCAATGTAAGGCAATAGATATCAATGAGATCAACGTTTTGTCAATTATCTATGGAAAAAGCATTAATTCATCAATAACTACCAAGATGACAAAGCCAACAATGTATTCAATCAACACTTCAATCAATAAATGCTTTAAATCATCATTTAATTGCTTAAGAAAGGCAAAATCTTGCTACGTCAAAAATAACCAACTATGACGTCAACCTTAGTTAGGGTTAGGGTTTCAAGACTCAGAGTTTAGATGGTTGTTTTGAACACTAGGACTTCAACGTTGGAGGCTAAAGATCAGTGCCTTGGGGTATATGGAGTCAAACAAGAAGAGGGCACAAGGTTTTGAAAGGATGATGACTTAAAGACTAGAGGGAAGGGTTCTAAAGTGCTGCAAAGGCAGGGCCCTAGAATCAAAACCCTAGGGGAAAGAGGCTCACTCTGGTGTTTCTTAAGCAAGGCCTCGTGCTCTTTCCTCCTTCCTTAGGTCAACTTGGCAAAACGACTAGCATCAATGATTAATTTAACTAAAGGATGAGGTGAAAGAAAGTGTTGTAAAGACAAGGCTTTCAAACCCTAGAAGATGATGGCCCTAGGTGTAGATAACCTAGGCCTAGGACGTCACCTTCTTTTCAACCTATAAAATTAAATGCTAGCTTAAGGGAAGAAGTAAGATGAGTGTAGCAAAGGCTAGGCTCAATCCTTCTTCTTCAATGGCTAAAATATCTCTCTCTAAGGGAACATGAAACAAGGACCTACTTGTGTGCTTGTTACCTAGGGTTTCAAATCAGCAATTTAATAAGAAAATGCAAGAAATTAAACCTACAACCATTTAATTAAGAAGTTTTGCAAGAAAATCACTTACATATCATGAAGAGAAGCATATGCAAACCCTAGTTGTAAACCTTCCTTGAGAGAAATGCCATAAGATGCCATAAAATCCTTCCAATAACAAGTGCGCCTCACTTAGAAGACAAAAATACCCTAGGAGGGTGAAAAAATAAGACCTCACAAGTGTTGTGAGTTCTGTTATGTTCAAATGAGGGAAAAACATCCTCAATATATAGTGTATCATGACCTTTAATTAATTTTAGGTCATAAAAATTAGCCTACAAGGCTTTAAACCAAAATTATGTTGTTTTTACATTAAATTGTCAAATGAAACCCTAAATGAGCAATAAATAGGATGTCAAGCCCCTCTAAGGGAGACGTTGGCCCTTTTTAGGGCAAATGCAACACAAGATGACAAACATTGGCCCTCCTTGGGCCTCCAAATTTTGCCACACGTGCCAAACTGCTCTGTCAAGATGCCAAACACTGGAGGTGACGTTGTGGCTCCTAGATGACATCCTGGGGCATCAAAAGGGGCACGTTCCACCTGCAGTGGGTCAACCCCCCTGGGCTGGGCTCAGCCAAGGCATCCTAGATGAAAACATTCTCCTTCTTCTCTCGTGCAAAAACTCGACCAATCACTGTCCTGTCTCCGCCCCTGATGAGGTCCCAGCAACCATCTAATGGGCTCTTCAGCCCCATGGAGATCCGAACTAATCATCTCCCCATATGTACCAGTCCACTTGGTACCTGTCCGTCGGGCATGGTTCTACACATCAAAGAATTCGCCCTCCATGGGCTCATTAGTCACAGGGATCATAGCAATGTTAATCATATTTCATCATTAAAGTTATCAAACATATGCATAAAAACCCTGATACATCATTCAATATCTCAAAGACATTACAAAGGCCTACAATACAAAGCTGAAGAAAAGACAAAACACCCTATTGGGCCAGCATCCATAAGAAAAGGGGAGCTTCCAAGGGGTATCATCTAGGCCATGTAAATCGATGTGATGTGGTCAGGGGATGTATAGGATTAGGGTAGAGTGAGAGTTAGGGCTGCATGGTCCTACCTGTGGGTGCCTTTGTAGAAGGCGGGTTGTACCTATCATAGATGCAAGTTTTTCCAAGCCCTTTTTCCTTTTATTCTTATCTTATTTTGTTCTTTTCATTCTTTTATCCAAGGACTAATCGGAGGACACTGCCTTGGCGTGGTGACCAGAGCTGACAGTGTTACCCACAAGTACCNTAAGGTTGGCTCGTGATGAGACCCCCTTTCCCTTGGCCATGCAACCAAAGGCCACTGCCCTGGCATGGTAACCAGATGATGGCAATGTCATACTGCTAAGTACCCATGAACATAATAGGTTGGCTCGTGATGAGACCCCCTATCCTCGTAATTAGGTCTTGTTTGTTTATTTTTCTTGGGTCACTCTTGTTTCTTGTTGAGAGGCTTTTTATTGCCTTCTCGGGGATCCCTAGGTGAAGCATCTCTAGGTTCTATTCTTTGTATTTTATCTTTTACCAGCTGCTTTTACCTTCTGGGCCTTTAGCCCCTTCTTCCCACGAGATAATGGTGCAACCCCACAGACAGATCATCCTAATGTCTAGACTAGGGGAATGGGGTAGATGAGTGGGAGATAAGATGAAAAGTGATAATATGATGGGAGCAGACGATGGCTCTTCAGAAATCCCCCCGCTGACAAACCAAAACCTATGGCTATAGGCCTACTAGGGCACCCTGTCAATCCCCCCAACCACGGTCAAGTGGGTCAATGTAAGATCCAAGCAGTTGTCAGAAATAAAAGGAGTAAGATTCATATATCTAAAGGTTATAATGATAAAAAATGACACATACCATGATACCTGGACCAATTACCTCATGAAGAAAGAGCCTTCTCCGATACAGGACCAGACCGATGGTGATGGATGTTGTTGTTGCTGACAAGACAAGTCTGATGAAAGAGAAGAAAGATGGGCCCTCCAGGGCCATGCTCAGGTCAATCCTACTCTCGGTACTCCATGTCTAGGACCTGTGGGCCTCGAGACATGATCTCCTAGTTATCCCTAGAAATCGGGGATAACAGGCCCATTACAATTTTTGAGATGTGTTTGAAAAATAAACTAAGAGGAGTCCCGAGGGGGTTGTTGTCCTCTCCTAAAGGTTTTAATCTTTTTAAGGGAGATGAAATCATCTTCCAACCTCTTTCTGATTCTCAAGATCGCTTTGATACGCGAGAGAAGAGCATACTCAATGATTGATATCCAATTTATGGTCCCAATGCAAGTTTTATATGTGATTTCAAATGATTCCAACTTATACTTTTAGTCAAAGCAAGCCATCCATGTGGTGAAATGAAAGCAAAAGAGGAAATAATGATTTTAAACCCCCTAAGTGCCTATGTGTTTTGACTAATCCCTTTATATGGAGAGGGAACTAAGTGTAGGGTAGATTACAACATGCATGAAATCATTTTTAAGAAGGCTATGGGCCTTCCACAAATCACAAAAAGGCTTACAATGTGTGTTTTTCTGCACAGGTGCACGGGTCTCAGAGTAGACAGAGGCGCCCTGAGTGCATGTGCACTAACTAGACAAGACTCTTGGATGCAAGTGCGCAGAGGGCACTGAGTATCACAGTGCTTTGGGCGCACGTGCGCACGATGCACGACTGTGGACCAATAAACCGGCGCACACCTGACACATGGCCGTGAAGAAAATTCCGGATGGAATTCTCTCAACTCAGCGTAAAATTTAGCTTCCTGTAGGTCGGCTTGGGCCGGTTATGGTACCTGCAGGTTAAGTAAACAAAAAGAAGAGCTAAAATAACCCAAATGGGGTAGGAAATTGATACCTTTCCTCAGTGGAGTCATCAATCTGTTGCACCTCTTTTTCCACTTGAATGAGCAAAACAGAAGTGCTTACAAGCTTAGTTGGGTCAGCTAAGCAAGACAGCAGTAAGGAAAGGGTTAGAGAAAGAAACATAAAAGACTAAGCTAAGAATTAAATTAAAAAAAGAAAGAACAACTAAACTATTGCATAAGGACATAAGAACAAGAAGCAAACAAGACTCATGTCACCAATGGCAAGGCTTTGTATTAGTGAAGAAAAAAAAACACCAAAGAGAAAGGGGACTTTGGGTCACTTCTTCCTCTAAGGGAGGGCTCTTGGATCCTCAAACTTGAGCTCTTCTTACAACTTGGAAACTTGTAAGAAATAGTGAAAGAATCCCAAGCTAACCCACTCAAGAGGTGAGATGGATTGCTTAAATGGAATGGTGTTAGTATGCTCTTGATAGGAAAAGAGGATTCCCCGAGAGAATAGCAGCAGCATAACCTTACAAATGAATTCCTTGAAAATATAGTGCACCCATGGCCTTCTTTTATAGCGTAGCTTTAAGGTATTAAGCAACCAACTTTTAGTGTGAAAAGGGGTTGTTTAGGAAATTTTTAGATCTTTGACCAGCCACCCAGTCAGATCCAGCCGAGATTTGGATGTCAAATCAACTTGGAAGCTAAACCAAAAGTGGGTGGGAGCCCGACCAATCTCATAAATGCATCGTTCTCACATGTGCGTGACTTTTAGCATCCACAAATGCGCATCGTGCGCATGTGCGCTTTTGTGGAGTTTCTGAATGGCGCATGTGCACACGCGCCCTATGTAGCCATAGTGCATCTTGATTTTTCAACTGGTTACATAGTTTTTCACCTTTTGGAAATGATTTTTGGTAATTTTGGTCCATGGGTGGACTCATAGCTGTTTGAAAATGTTGGATTCTTGTAGCCATTTGCAAACGATATTTCAGTGATAACAGCGACATTTGGGCCAATCAATCTATGAAAAGGAAATGCTGGCTATTCTACATGTAGTGGACCTATGGCGCCCTTATCTATTGGGGAAATGCTTCCAAATTAAGACAGGTCATCAGAGCTTCAAGTATTTTTTGGAGCAACATATTTCATCCCCGGAGCAACAAAAATGGGTGACTAAGCTATTTGGATATGATTATGAGATCATTTAAAAGAAAGRAAAAGACAATGTGGTTGTTGACRCTCTTTCAAGAAAATATGTAGATGAAGAGTTCCTCTTTTTCCCTCTCCTTCATTGTACCAAATTGGCTCCAAGTTGTTCGCCAGGAATGGCTGCAAGATCCCAAAATTCCGCGTTTGATCTAACAATTGCAGGACAATTCTCCAATTTCCCCAGGGTACTATTGGCACAATGATGAGCTTCGCTACAAAGGACGTATGTATTTAAGTAAACAGTCACAACTTAAATCTATGGTGCTTTATGAGCTTCATGTTACACCCATAACTAGGCACTCAGGGTTTACAAAAACTTATGACAGGTTCAAACGTTCTTTTTTCTGGGATGGTATGAAACAGGGCGTTCGCACTTTTGTGGCAGAATGTGATGTTTGTCAACGCAACAAGGGAGAAACAGTCAAAGCCCCGGGCACACTACAACTACTTCCAATTCCACCCACTATTTGGAGGGATATCTCTATAGATTTCATTATTGGCTTACCTAAATCGGGTAATAAATCATTCATCATGGTGGTAGTTGATCATCTTTCCAAGTCTACTCATTTATGTGCTCTTCAACACCCATTTACCACCTCCATTGTGGCTCAACGTTTCATGGATCATATCTTCAAACTTCATGACATGCCTCATTCTATTGTTTCTGACAAAGATCCCACTTTCACTAGCAATTTTTGGAAAGAACAGTTCAGGCTACAGGGCACCCAATTGAATCTCAACATTGCCTATCATCCCTAGACTGATGGTCAAACTGAAGTTGTCAACAAGTGTTTGGAAACATATTATGCGGTGTTTGGCATCTAAAATAAAAAATCAGTGGGCTCAATGATCCAGATTTTATGAGAAGAACGAAAGGAATACATATTATTATTAAAAGATGCTTAACACAAAATAACAGAGATACAATAAAACTGGTTTCTATTCAATAAGGAAATAAGCTGAAACTGTAAAATGCAACGGAAAATAAACTTGTTAGAATGGTGGTAGCTTATCTCTGAGAAGAGATGTGATAGTTGTGCTCATTCACAAGAAGATCATTACAATGAGGCTTTGAAGGCCTTTTTACAATAAGCATGAATTCCAAAACCCTCGACATTCAAAAAACTAACCCTAGAAGATGAAGTGCCAAAAGTCATGTGGGCCTCATTGGGGTAAGTTAGTACATCAACTTCTCGGGGTCGTAACTTTTGCATACAATCTTCGTTTTAGGCGCACGATAGCCCATTGGAAAGGTTTATTCGAGGAATACACATTTTGCTGTCAGAATTTGACTCCATCTACTATTTAATTGTGGCGAGCCCTAAAAGTGTTGTTTAGGGCCTCAAAATGGCCTCGGAAGTTAGGGACCTAAAAACTAGGAAAAACTGCCAAACTGGAAATCTGTGATGCAAACCCCCTATCTCTCCTAAGGGTTGCATGACCTCCCAGTCAGGATCTTCAACTCAAGAGATGAAATGGCTCCCTGATTCCGAACTGGAACATTCAACAGTTAACCACAGGTCCTTGTCCTACGTTTTACCCACACAACCATATGCTAGTTTTACCCACACAACCATATGCTAGGTGCGGGTCCCCACTCCACGTGATCGTAGGTGCAACCACGGGCTTGGCCCAAAAGAGTGTGTCACATTTCACGACTTCGGGGCTTTCGGTGCAACACTCCTCGACTCCTCTGAGTCCCAAAAACCCGATGAGGGATATCAGAGATTATCTCCCTCCCTTTATCTACTCGAATGACCACACGCTTGTGACCACAAGCTTTATCACAAGGGCGCGTCGCAAATTGCAATGTCGGGACTTTCGATGCAAGGTGTTTGAATCCTCCAAGTCTCGAGACCCCAAAAGGCTAATGGTCCTTAAGCTCCTCTGCCGATATGACCCTTCGTTGAACCTTGGGCACCATCTCCGAGCGCGTCGAAATTTTGCGTATCAAGGATTTGCGAGGTGACTCCCTCCCTTCTCCTAATTGTCGAAATCGTGATATCTCCTCGCCTCAGATCAACGGTCCTAAGCCTTCGAGGATATGATGGTCCTGATTGTGTCGGGGTTTCACGATTCATAGTTTTGGAAATCAAGGACCTCTGTCCTCCCAATTCACGATACCCGGTTTCGTGAAATGGACCAACGATCTAGATCTATCTAGAATCGACGACTCCTATCCCTCCTGAGATTTGAGAGTTGAAAGGGATCTCGTCATTATCCTCCTCGTAGCTTCACTTGATCCAACGACTTGCGGCTATCGACATTTCCTCCTCGAAGTCTCTCCACCGTCTGTTCAAGTTCTCAATGATTCCTAGCCAAATGTATTGGCGCCAACTCTTATGATCTTGGTCTTGGGGAGACTTCGACCTCCTATGCACTCCTTGCGCTCCAAGGATTTCAATAACTCAGAATCTGAAGGATTTCCTGAAGAGAAATTCCTCTCTCCCTCTTGTTGTCCTCTTTTTCTGGTTCTCTGGCTTCTTCCAAAGCCCCTTCGAACCTCAATTGAATCTCGGATCCATGCACTCCTTGCACTAGACATTCACGCAAAGTTTTGAACCCTTGCGGACAACTGTGCACGTCTTGCACCAGTCTCTTTGCACTCCTTGCAAAACGAAAAGTTTTGTGTTATCTCTTATGAGCTTCAAAATCGTAACAAACCCCGTTAACACACTCCTTGCATTTTGTGTGCACACCTTGCACCACTCCAACATAAGAGAAACAATCGAAACTTATCTTATCATTCACAGTTCCATTTTCTCATAGTGAATTCATTCACTCAATCCTGAAAACACGGTAATAGAGAATTGCAAAAAATGTTCACTCCATGCATTGGTTCAATTTTCCCTCTGTTATATTCATAAGTGAAAAGGTCCTTAGGTATGAACTTAGGCTTCAACTTGGCTACCATTCTATCCCAACTCTTTATCCTCTGTTTTCCTTTACTTCTCCTCTCAACCTGCAGTTTGTCCCACCAGAGTGTTGCATGCCCTTTTAGCCTGGTGACTGCCTATTTCACCTTTATCTCTTCATCGACATCTTCATAGTCGAAATGCTTGTCCATGGATCTTATCCAATCCAACAGTTCTTCAACATCTAAATTTACCTCATACATGGCAACCTCTATCTTAGATCTGCCTCCCAATATGGTAACTTCTCTCAACAAACATTCTTCTGCAACATCCTCTACTGCAGCTTCTTCAAACTTAACCTCTTCACTTTATGCATCATTGATGTCTCCCACATCAGGTGCTCTTCTCTGTGTTGCTTCCATTATTTCCAATCTTGCACGAAGATCTTGCATCTCCCTCTCTACAACAAAGTTGGCTAAAGGTGCCTCTCCTCGTCTCCTTGGTGGCATTGTGTTGACTATCTGTCTCCTCCTTCGATTGTACAACTTTGATTTCTCTATCTCCTCCTTTTATCTTTCTCTTTCACCTAAAATCTACAGATAAAGAATTTACACTCTGATACCACCTGATGTAGACACCCTATCTCTCCTAAGGGTTGTGAGACCTTCTGGTCAGGATCTTCAACTTAGGAGCTAAAATGGATCCTTGATTCTGAACTGGAACCTTCAACAGTTATCCACGAGTCCTTGTCCTACGTTTTACCCACGCAACCATACGCTAGGTGCGAGTCCCCAATCCACGTGACCGCAGGTGCAACCACGGGCTTGGCCCAAAAGAGTGTGTCGTGTTTCGCGACTTCGGGGCTTCCGATGCAACACTCCTCGACTCCTCTGAGTCCCAAAAACCCAATGAGGGCTATTGGAGATTAGCTCCCTCCCTTTCTCTACTCGAGTGACCATACGCTCGTGACCACAATCTTTATCACAAGGGCGCGTCATGAATCGCAATGTCAGAACTTGCGATGCAAGGCATCTGACTCCTCCAAGTCCTGAGACCCCAAAAGGCTAATGGTTCTTAAGCTCCTCTGTCGATGTGACCCTTCACTAAACCTTGGGCCCCATCTCTGAGCGCGTCGAAATTTCGCGTATCGGGGATTTGCGAGGTGAGTCCCTCCCTACTCCTGATTGCCAAAATCGTGATATCTCTTCGCCTCATATCAATGGTCCTAAGACTTCGAGGATATGAAGGTCCTGATTGTGTTAGGGTTTCACGATTCGGGGTTTTGGAAATCAAGGACCTATGTCCTCCCAATTCGCGATACCTGGTTTCGCGAAATGGACCAACACTCCAGATCTACCTTGGATCGACGACTCCTATCCCTTCTGAGATTTGAGAGCTAAAAGGGATCTCGTCATTATCTTCCTCACAACTTCACTTGATCCAACGACTTGCGACTATCGGCGTTTCCTCCTCAAAGGCTCCCCACCGTCTGTTCAGGTTCTCAATGAGTCCCAGCCAAATGTCTTGGAGCCAACTCTCCTGATCTTGGTCTTGTGGAGACTTCAATCTCCCACGCACTCCTTGTGTTCCAGGGATTTCGATAACTCAGAATCCGAAGGATTTCTCAAAGAGAAATTCCACTCACCCTCTTGGCATCCTCTTTTTCTGGTTCTCTAGCTTCTTACAAAGCCCCTTCGTCCCTCAGTCGAATCTCGGACCCGTGCACTCCTTGCACCAGATCTTCACTCAAAGTTTTGAACCCTTGTGGACGATTGTGCATGTCTTGCACCAGTCTCTTTGCACTCCTTGCAAAGGGAAAAGTTTCGTGTTATCTCTTCTGAGCTTCAGAATCATAATAGACCCCGTTAACGCACTCCTTGCGTTCTGTGTGCACACCTTGCACCACTCCAAAAGAAGAGAAACAATCGAAACTTATCTTAGCATTCACAGTTCCATTTTATCATAGCGAATTCATTCACTCATTCGTGAAAACACAGTAACAGATAATTGCAAACAATTTTCACTCCATGCATTGGTTCAATTTTCCCTCTGTTATATTCATACGTGAAAAAATGGTTACATCTGTGATCAAAACGAAAACTGAAAAAAACTCCTACTAACTTGCAGCTTCCAAATCTACTTGCTAACCAGCCTCATTTGGGTGTACCAAACCTCTATTTATCTCAGAGGGCTCTTAGGGTTCCCCCTGGCTACTTGTCTACTCTATAACTTAACCTAACGACTATCTAGACCGGTCGCATTCCAGAACCGTAATGGAAAATCCTGCTATGCTTGCAATTATCCAAAGGTGCCTCAAAGGGTAATTCTGGCACTGGGTTAAAGCGTGCCTCAAAAGGTAAAATCTGGCGTTGAATTAAGGCGGGCTTCAAAATACCTGTTGTGACTTTCAGCATTGAGCTCCCGTACAGATTCCCAAATGCTAATATCTCTTGATCTGCGCGCTTGCCAACGATGCTCCTGCATCAAATTGCCAAAATGAACCAGTTGGAATAGGTGGGAGGCCACTGACATCCATCTGGATCAATCCTCCCTCCTTAAGAAGCAATGGTCTCCATTGTGTTTAGTTCCCCCATTAGATTAGGAAATTTTTGTTGAATTTGGCCCTTGGTGAGCCACTTGCCTTGGTGCAGGAGTTGCCCTGCTTTGACAGCTCAATAAAGTTGGATCCTTTGTTGTCAAATTCCCTTGACCTGTGTGTGCACAATCTTATCACTGGATTCATATTGCATGCAGTCAGGTTTGAGCTTTGTTGGTGTCAATTGTTCCACTATCTCTGAGGTGTCCAATAATGGTGGGAAATATGGCCAAAGGAGAGCCATGTTGAACACTGGGTGTAGGCCAAGGAAAGGAGGAATGTTGAGCTCAAAATATTTGTCACCCACAACCTTGGTGATGGTGTAAGGTGCATAACTAAGTGGGTGAAGCTTCCAATGGGAGAATGTAAGGTGTTCTTTCTGCAAGTGCAACAAAACTTTGTCTCCCACCTGAAACTTATATGACACCCGATGTTGATCATGGCACTGCTTGTACTTGGCATTGGATTTTTGTAAAATATCATGAACCTATTGGCGAATGTGATGGATCCACTCAATGAACCGGGTGGATTTTTCATCTTCATTTGGAGCAGGGGATGAGTCGGTCGAGGTGGCCACAAGGGGTAGTGCAACATCCATGGGACCCAATGGTTGTAATCCCAACCCCACCTGAAAGGGGATGTGGCCGGTTGAGCTATGTAGGGCTCGGTTATAGCTATGTTGAACATAGAGAAGACTCTCATCCCATGTGAGGGGGTGCTTGGAATTGTACATGTGCAGGATATGCATGATCATCTAATTGACGACCTCGATTTGGCCATTTGTTTGGGGGTGGAAAGTAGAGGATTTGGTGAGCTTGGTGTCCAACAGTAACCAAAGGCTCGACTAGAATGTGTTGAGAAACTGATTGTCCTGATCTGAGACAATGGTTTGTGGGATTCCAAAATGTACCCATACTTGTTCAAAGAAGATCTTGGCAGTGGCCTTTGTTGTGATTCTCTTCTTACAGGTGGCCATAATCGCCATCTTGGAAAATTGATCAACAACCACAAAAACACATTCATTTCCCCTCTTGGTGGATGGAAGGCCCGACATGTAGTCCATTGAGATGGATTCTCGTGGCCTATCAGAAGTAGGAAGAGGGTTGTACATGCCATCTTTCATAGTGGTTGGTTTGGAAATAGTGCAGGCATTGCAGGACCTAATATACTTTCCCACATCCTGTCAAAGTTTCGGCCAGTAGAAATGTTTCTGCAGTACTGCCATTGTCTTTTCGACGCTGAAGTGTCGTGCCACCCGACTGTAGTGGGATTCCCAAACAGCTTCGCTCGCTCGCTTGATCAAATGCATATATGGCCCAAATGGCACAATAGCTCATCCCAAAGATGTAAATTAGCAACAGTTGAGTTTTCACCCAACATTTAGTAGGTGGTAGCAAAGTCAAGGTCTGTCTTATAGAGGCAGGGCCATCCAGAGGTCTAATGGCTGCAAGAGTCTAGCATCGTGGTGAGTGTCGTGACTGGAGGTCGGCTGAGGGAATCAACGACTCGGTTGCTACTTCCTATTTTATACTTGATGTTGAGGTGGAACTGCAACAAGTATGTGGACAACTTCTGATGGCGGCCATTCTGTAATTTTCCTTGTGTCTGCATAAATTGCAGTGGCTTATGATCAATGTGGATGATTGTCTCCTTCCCAAGAATGTAATGTCTCCACTGGTGGAAAAATTGCATAATGGAGTACATTTCTTTGTCGTAAGTAGGTTACTTACTGACAACATCTAATAATGTCTCACTATGATAGGCCACGAGGTGGTCGTGTTGAGTGAGAACGACACCCACAACATAGTAGGAAGCATTTGTCTCGATATCAAAGGGTTGTTGTAGGTCCAGTAATGAAAGTACTGGGGTTGAGCACAAGCGTTGCTTCACATCATCGAACGCTTGTTGTTGGTACAGTCCCCACACAATGTTTTTCTTACCACCACCCCTAGTTACTTGGTTAAGGGCCCATGCAATATGGGAGAATCCCAACACGAACCTATGATAGAAATTGACAAGGCCCAAGAATCTCTGAAGCTCAATGAGTGTGGTTGGGGTTGGCCAGTCACGGATGATCTAGATCTTGGTTGGATCCACATGTACACCATGTTGATAAATGATGTAGCCCAGGTAATGGACCCTGTCCATGCCAAAGAAGCATTTTTCCAAGTTGGCATATAACTTGTGATGCCGTAGGGTGTGCAAAACACGTTGAATATGCTACAAGTGCTACGCCCAAGTCTTGTTGTAAATGAGGATGTCATCCAGATACACCACTACAAAATTATTGGTGAAAGGTTGTAGGATATTGTCCATCATCCTCATGAAAGTGTTTGGAGCATTTGTCAAACTGAAGGGCATGACCAGCCATTCACAACGTCCTTCTTTTGACCTGAAGGTGGTCTTCCATACATCTGTCTGTTCTATTAGGACTTGGTGGTAGCCAAACTTCAGATAAATCTTACTGAAGTATTTGCCCCCCATGAGTTGATCAAGGAGGTCATTGATTCGGGGAATCAGGTATCGGTTCCTGGCTGTGATTTTATTCAGGGCCCGATAGTCAATGCAGATTCGCTAGGTCCCATCTTTCTTCTACACCAACACGATTGGGCTCCCACAAGGCGATGAAATGGGATGGATGTGCCCCTTATGGAGCAGTTCTTGGATTTGTCACTTGATCTCCTCATTCTCTGACAGAGAGAAGCGGTAGACTAGCCCATTGGGTATCAATGCGCTGGGGTCAGATCGATGGGACGCTTGACCTGATAGTACAGAGGTACCCCGATAGGTGAAGAGAAGATATCTGAGTATTATTCCATGACCTTATACACTTGAATCTGATGTGTGAAGAGGTCGACCGCAGAGGCCCTGGATGTGGCTGCGATCTTTCGCTCACTCTAAGAGTGAATCATGAAGAAGAAAAACTTCCCGGTATGAGAGATGACCTTCTTGCATTTCTTGGTAGAGATCAAGGAAATAACACTATGTGGGACTGCATCTGGTATCCTGTACAATTTCTTGTTCAAGGTAATAATAACACTGCAAGGCCTAGACTCATATACCACATGACGTTTCCATAAATAAGGTTGGCCCAAAAGAACATTACAAACTTCGAGAGGAGCAGCATCACACAATACCTTGTCTTTGAAGGGCTTGATGTTGTACGACAGGTGACACTGTTGGTTAACTCAGAGATCACTTCCTTGGTAGAGCCATGCAATGGTGTAGGGCTGCGGGTGCAGCGTTGTCGACAGGACTAGCCTCTTGACGACCTTCGTTGAGATGAGGTTCTTCTGGCTATCACTATCAATGATGAAGTGCAGCGGGGTACCTTTCACCTACATCTGTGAATGAAAAAGGCGCTCTCCTTCCTCTGGCTCGTTTGGTTCATCGGCTGGAGCTTGGTGGTAGCAACGGTAGCACTGGGTTCCGCGTCAATGATCCGTCCCCCAATTTCTGGTTCTGACTCAGAGTCAGAACCCACATCTGATTCAGAGGCTTTCACCTCAGCCACCAACGACTGCTTTGAGTGGCAATAAACAGTGTTATGTCAAGGGCTCTTGTGGAAGTCACACCACTTCCCGATATCTTTCTTTGTCTTTCTGGTGTCATTCTTTGCTTGCAGCTTGGACTGGTTGTCCTGAGGCTGTCCATATTTTCTCTGTCCTTTTTTCGGCGAGTTGGGGCCCCCCTTTCCTTGTTTTTGTTGTGAGGGGTTCCCATGCCCAAATTGTCGCGTCTTTTGTTAAGCTTCTGCTCGATTTTGATGGCATATCGGTAGGCCACGCCCAAGGACGAGATGTCAAGAAACTTCATTTTGGCCTAGATGTATCTATGCAGAGCAACATTATACTTGAGCACCAGATGTCGCTCATAATCCGACTCTGTCTACGGTTTGATTGTGGCGAGCCCTAAAAATGTTGTTTAGGGCCTCAAAACGGCCCCGGAAGCCAAGGACCCGAAAACTAGGAAAAAATTGCCAAACTAGAAAACTTCCAAAATGAACCAATTGGAATAGGTGGGAGGCCACCGACATATATCTGGATCACTCAATGGTTACCCCTAGCTGAATGGTGGTACAACACTTCTTACCATACAACTATTCACATGACTCCTTTTGAAGCAGTATATGGACAAAATCCACCTTCAATTCTCTCATACATGCCCGACGTCTCGAAGGTCCAGGTGGTTGACCAAACTCTTACATTTTGAGAGGCTATTCTCTATACCCTCAAAGAGAATTTGGTCATGTCTTAGAATCACATTAAGAAACAAACAGATCAAGGTTGCTTAGAGCGTCAATTTGTTGAAGGGGACAAGGTGTTTCTTCGACTACAACCTTATAAGCAGACTTCACTCAAGGATGACCATTGTCAGAAACTGGAGCCCAAATTTTATGGTCCGTATACAGTTCTCAAGCGTGTGGGACAGGTGGCATATTAGTTACATTTTCACAATCATTCTAAGCTCTATCATGTTTTTCATGTCTCTTTCTTAAAGAAGGTGATTGGAACTAAGTGCCAAACTCAAACCAATCTTCTTGAGTTGGATGAAGAAGGCTCCATTTGGTTGCAACCAAAAACATTCTTGGACCAACCTAAGCATTGTCTGCATCATCGCACCATCAAGGAACTGTTAGTACAGTGGAAATATACGACTCCAGTAGATGTCACCTGGGATCCAACTACCATTCTGCAGCAATTTCCTCATTTCAAGCCTTGAGGACAAGGTTGTTTTTTAAGGGGGAGGGCATGTTAGGGACCTAACCTCCCTAACCACTCACATAGGTAGAATAATATATTTTCTATGTAGTAAAGGCCAATATTAATAAGGCCTAGTAATAAGGAAGAATAAGTCAAATGTAAGAAGACCTAATAGAAGCTTCTGCTTCTAAAAGATCTTCCCCTAGATTGTTCTTTTGGTAGATAGATTTAGTATAAATAGGAGTCGAGGGCATGAGAATTTTTGTCTTGAGAATTATTGTAATAGAGCATTGCTTTGTTGGAGCTTTCCCCCTTGAAGAGGCAAGTGAACATTGTTTCATAACAATAAAGGTATTATTTTGGTGTTGTGGTTTCGTCTATTGTATTGTTTCGTTGTTATTCTCTGCAATATTTCTATTTTCAGCTATTATAATAGATCTGGTAACTTACATAAATTAACCTTCACAGTGAATATTTCAATATCTTGTTAGATCTGTTGTGACGAACTGTCCAATGAAATATCCACGGAAATTTAAATCACTCATAAACATGCAATTTCAACTATTGGAGAGTGAATCAAGAAAATCATATTTACCCATCACAAAACATGTTGAATTTATGTTGGATGTTGAGAAATCTAGAATAATCAGTGTCATGGAACTATGTATTATGTGGTTATAAAATATTTATCTTTAGAATTGCATAAATACTTATGTGACTTGTATAGGTACAAGGGAACACCAAATATGCCTTTAACCGATAAATATTTTTCATATACTAATGTTACATCTAGAAAATATTTTATACTTGCAACCAAAAAGGTTTACTAGAAAAAATTGAGGACAAAAATATGCTCGAGTCACTTTTTTTCTATATTAGTGGATGAAAGCACAGATAAAACAATGGAGTAACACCTTATTGTCTATATTACATATCTAATGGATGGAGGAAGAGTGTCACATGCAAAAAAGTTTATTCATCTTCTAGAAATAAAGGATAGTACTACACAATCAATATATGAATCCCTATCAGGATTGTTGTCTGAAATGGATTTATTAAAATACAAAATGGTGGTATTTGGGTCAAATGGAGCTTCATCTACGAGAGGTATTCATGAAGGTTTGGTTTCTAAGTTGCTTTGTGAAGTGACTCATTTTTTAGACATCCATTGTGTAGCACATCATGAGGCACTAGCTATAATAGGTTCTTCAAATTATTTTCTCGAGTTTAATTGTATTGATAAGTTGGTAAATAAGTATATTGTTGGTTGGAAAAATCTGCAAAGAGGCATGGAGAACTCAAAATTTTAATGGAGTTATTTCAAATTAATAAGTTAGAGGTACTTCAAATTCATCAAATTCGATGGCTTTCTAGGGGACATGTGATGAATAGGTTTGTCAAAATTATGCCAGAGTTATTACAAGAATGGAAACAAGATGATACTAGAAAGATGAATGAAATGGGAACAATATTTCAAGTTCAATTTTGTATTCATTTGATGGTGAACGTTCTAAGTGAATTAAATAATTTAGGTAAATGATTTCAAGAGGAACAATTGATATAAGATCTATTGGTGTTGAATTAGACATGCTTATTGAATTTCTTCGTAGAAGATTCTTGCAAGATATGTTTGAAGCAGGTTTTCAACATTTCATATTTCTTGAAGAAATCAGAACATGAAAAATTGGAGTGTATTGATAATACAGGTGTTTCACATGTGCATATGTTAATATTTGAACCCATACCTAATTCCCTTGGGTTATGTACTATGGAAGATTGTGTTCACTTGGGTAAGCATTTGCTGAAAAGTTGATTGATTGTTTCAATGACAAGTTTACATATTTGTCGATATTTGTTGTAGCAAATTATTCAATCATTGTTCTTATTTTGAAGAAGAGAATGAAAGAGACACTGAAACAAAATGATGGTTGAGACACTATGTGAAAAAAATGATATTGGAGATTCACCAATAATTGATACTAAGAAATGTGAAGGTGAAATGGAAAGTTTTACTATTACTCTGCATCGAGCATATCTAAAGAAAAGCATGGTTGGAGCATCGGAACAATGTGGACGAGAACCTAGACACTGTGAGTGTTATCCAAATTTAATGAAATTGTGGCAAAATGTTCTTACTCTTCCTACTAGCACTACTAGTTGTGAAAGAGGATTCTCTAAGTTCAATAGCATAAAAAATGATGATAGATCTAAACTTTGTCTAAAAACGTTAGACACTTTGTTGTTTTTATCATTATCAACATATCAAGAATTGCACAAGATAGAATGGAACACTATATATGAAATTTCGACAAGAATGAAGACACGATGGCCACTTTCACTAGGTGAAGAAAGTTAAGATGTCATAATATTTTATTGAATTTTGCAATGTCCATTGTCCAATATTTTGAGTAATATATTTGTATGAGAATTAAAATTTTAGCAATTAATAGATTGTAAAATAATCATTTTATACATGAAATTTTAAATCATTTTTCATTTTTATACTAAAATAATAACTTATTTTAACTTATAAATCAAAAGAATTAAAATAAAGTTAATCCTTCACATTAAAATTCGAACTTCCCATCCAGAATTCAGAACCAATTGTTAATTAGAACCCTTAAACCATGAGGCATATCTCACCTTTACTTACAAATTGGATAATGAAAAACAACGGTGTTTTAAAAATTAAAATACCTATCATTATCATTACATGAGTGTTTTCTTTGAATGACAGTACTTATAATTTGTTTTGGGTTGTCCAATGGTTTTTCCCAAATGAAAAACACGGTTACCCTGCGCTTCAAATTTGATCCATAACCCCTTACTTCTTCGTATACCAAAGGCATTCAAAGTTCAATACCCCTTTAATTTCTTCCCATACCCTTGTCTCCGTCTCCTCCATGGCTCGGTTTCCACTTGAATTCAATGGCGACAGTTACAACCACGGCTAGAAACGTCGCCACCGGTACCCTAAATAGACAAGCGGGTTATCTTACTCATAGCTTTTCTGAGAAGGTGAGAAGGCTGTGTAAGCATAACCGATTAAAAGAAGCGCTTAATATCTTGCACTCTATAAGCCAACCTGTGGATAATTCTACCTATGTTTCTCTATTGCAGGGTTGCATTGAGAAGAAATCTCTCTCGGACGGAAAATCAGTCCACACCCACATGCTGAGCAACAAAGATTCTATCCGACATAATAATACTTTTTTACTCAACACACTTCTTAACATGTACACCAAGTGTGGGAGTGTGGCGGATGCGCGCAATGTGTTTGACAAAATGACTGATCGAGATGTGTTCTCGTGGACTGTGATGATATCAGCTTACGCTAAGCATGGGCTTGGGAGGGATTCAGTGGCTTTGTTTCATCAAATGAAAGAAGGAACAACAAGCATCCAACCTAGTCGCTTTACCTTTGCCAGCGTTTTGTCTGCATGTGCCAATCTCGCAGCTTTGCAAGAGGGTATACGGATTCATCATGAAATTATCAGGTCTGGAATCGAGTTTGATATATTTGTGGGGAATGCTCTCATAGACATGTATGTAAAATGCGGAAGCGTAGAGAATGGACGCGATATGTTTGACAAAATGCCTCAACGAGATGTGGTCTCGTGGACATCAATGATTGCTGGGTATGCACACAATGGAGATTGTGTCGAAGCCCTGAAGCTTTTTCAGGAAATGCAGGTGGAAGGTGTGGTGCCGGACGCAAAAACCTTTTCCACTGTTCTCCCTGCAATTGCCGACTTGGCAGCTCTGGAACAGGGTATGTGGATTCATAGAGAAGTAATTAAGCGGGGATTTCAAACTGATGTCTTTGTGCATAGTGCCCTTGTGGACATGTATGCCAAGTGCGGGATTATTGAGAATGCTCACAATCTCTTTGTCAATATGTCTCAACGAAATGTGGTCACATGGAATTCTATGATTCGAGGATATGGACAGATTGGGAATGTTGACAGAGCTGCGAAGCTATTTCAGCAAATGCCTGAACGAGACTCTGTGTCATGGCTATTAATGGTTGCAGGATATGCACAAAATGGGCATGGTGAGGAAGCCTTAAAGCTTTTTAAGCAAATGCAATTGGCAGGTGTGGAATTATGCTCAAAGGTGTATATCAATGTTATCAGTGCATGTGCGAATACGGCATCCCTGGAACAGGGTCTTGCAATCCATGAAGAAATAATTAGAAGTGGATTTCAGTATGACGTTTTTGTTGGGAGTGCCCTTGTGGGCTTGTATGCTAAGTGCACTTGCATTGATAATGCACGCCGTGTGTTTGACAAAATGCTTCAACGAGATGTGGTATCTTGGACTACCATGATTGTAGGATATGCCCAGAATGGATACTCTTTGGAGGCATTGAGGCTCTTTCAACAAATGCAACAGGAAGGTGTGAAGCCAGATTCTAACACCTTTGCCAGTGTCCTCCCTATATGTGCAAACATAGCAGCGTTGGAACAGGGCATTGAAATCCACCAACAAATAATTAGAAGTGGTTTTCAGTCTGATGTTTTTGTAGAGAGTGCCCTTGTAGACATGTATGCTAAATGTGGGAGAATAGATAAGGCACGCAATTTATTTGACAGACTGCATCAACGTAATGTTGTTTCTTGGACAACCATGATCGTAGGATATGCCATGCACGGCTTTGGCAAGGAGGCCATTAACCTATTCGAACAAATGCAAGAATCTGGTGTAAACCCAAACCATGTTACCTTAGTTGGTGTTTTATCTGCATGCTGCCATGCAGGCCTGGTTGAAAGGGGTCGACAATGTTTTAATCAGATGAGTCAGCGTTATCATATCAATCCGGCAATGGAGCACTATGGATGTATGGTTGACCTTTTTGGCCGTGCTGGGCACATTGATGAGGCACGAGACTTTATCAATAGAATGCCAATAAAACCTGATGCCACTGTGTGGGGATCTCTGCTTGGTGCCTGCAGAATGCAAAATAATATAGAGGTAGGTGAACTCGCAGCAGAACACCTTTTTGAGCTGAACCCCAAAGATACTGCAGCTTATGTGCTGCTATCAAACATCTATGCTGCCACTGGTAGGTGGGATGACATCCAAAAAGTGAGACAAGTAATGAAAGACATGAAGGTAGAAAAGGTGCCTGGATGCAGTTGGATCGAGATCAATAGACAGGTACATGCCTTCCTTGTAGGAGACATATCACATTCACAAACACTGGAAAATAATACAATGTTGGGAAGGTAGAACAAAATAATACATAATTGGAAAGTCTGTAGACAGACAAAAATGCCAGGGTTTGTGCCTGATACAAAATACTGTGTTGTGTGATGTCAAGGAAAAGCAGAAGGAACAAATTCTTTGCTGTCATAGCAAAAAGTAAGTGATTGCATTTGGGCTTAACGGCAGATCTCTAGGAAGGATCTCTGGGTTATCCAGAACCTTTGAGTGTGTAATGATTGACACTCTGTCACCAAGTTCCTCTAGCATTCTTGGACAAGAAATTGTTGTGAGGGGTGCAATTTGTGACATCATATTTAGGATGTATGGTGTTCCAAACGCAGATATTTGGTGATGCTTAGCTACACACAAATACTCGAGCATCTAAAATATAAAGCTGATTCAAAAAAATTATGCATTGACTTCCAAGCTGATACACTTTTCTCCAAGCATCTTGGGAACTATTTCATTCATTTAACGCAATGAATGCATGGGTTTAAGCTTATCCTGTGTATTCTTATTCTTGCAACGGAAGCCAGGAATGAAATATTTATGATAGACTGTAGCATTTGGAATGACTGTAGATTCAGCTCACATTGGGAGAACCACTCATATCTGCTAGATTTATGAAGTGTACAGATAGCTTTGGTGCATAATTTCTTCGGAAATAATATAGAGAAGTGATCAGGTATTTATTCTATATTCAAAGCAGGAGTTTCTAAATGTCATAATATGTGCTTCTACGTGTATTGTATTGCCCTTGCCAGCTGACCTATAGTACAATCATTGGAAGAGGAAATAAGCCACAGATTCTAAAGTAAGGTTTATATTGATTTTGATAACTTTTTCCCTTGAATGTCTATAAATTTCAAGGTAATC
>JASDQU010010854.1:346411-376196 GCA_032191745.1 Picea mariana | reverse complement strand
ACGCTTTGTGCTTGTACCCATCTTTCAGATAGAACCTGAAATCCTGATTTTTAGGAGCGGTGGTTTTAAACCATCTTTGACCAGTTGTCGGCAATCCTGTAGCTGCTGCAATGAACTCCTCATTCACTTTGATTTCCACAGAGCCGACCCGAGCTCTGTTGCCATCAAATGTTTTGGCGAAGGCTTCAGTCGTGGCTTGGTGACACCCAGTTTGCAATCTTTCTGCAAATTCCATACATCCCACATTTGAAAAGTGCCTCTGGACCTCGGGATGCGATTGCAGAAAGGATAAGTTATCCAATTATCGTTTGAGTAAAACGCCACAGCGTTTTCTCACCATTCTGTAGCTCCGACACTTGACCACTGTAATTCCTGTAACCTTTTTAGTCGAACCGAGGTTCTGCACTGCTGAAAGCAGTCTCGGCTTCGACTCTGTGTTGGATCAAATGAAAACCTCGATTGTATTTTGGAAACAACTTGTAATATGCAAACCCTGCCTGATTTGATGGTGTCAGGTTGATGGTACCTCCTCTGTACCTGCGTCACCGAACACAAACTTGCCATTTCGAGTGTGATGATAGTTGAGTGCGGGTTCTGGAATGATTTCGAATTACCGTCATATCCTAACACACACGATTGAAGTTCTATGATCGCCCACTCCCACCAGCGTATGTCTTGGATTTTCTCTGACGTGGGGGTGATCACCTCATCATTTCCTTCATACGTGGATAACAAGCACGTGATTCCCGCTTCATGCAGCAACGGTGCATGGAGAATGCCTTTGCCACCACGCTCGCTTGCTACTTTCACCAGCACGCGACTCCTTTGAAAAACCCTGTTAGCTGCAAAAAGTATGTACTTTCCACAGCGCACCGTTTTATAGAAAACTTGCCTTAGCTGCGGAAAGTGATTGCTTTCAACAGCGTGCCATATCACTTGAAAATGTTCCTTAGCTGCGGAAAGTGGGTACTTTCCATAGCGCGCCACGTGCGAACTGACTATCGGACCTTTTACGCTTTGTCACTTTCTACAGCGCATTAACTGATGAAACGACGTCCTTAGCTGTTGAAAGTGGGCGCTTTCCACAGCGCACAATGAATCTTTCGGACGTTGGTTAGCTGTTGAAAGTGAGTCATGCTAATTTACAAAAAGAAGACTTCATGGACCTCATTTATTCCTAGGAAAAAAACAGAACCTAAGCTTGCATCCAAAGAAACTCAAAAAATAATTTGAAGTGACAACCTAACACTCAATGGAAAACAAATAAATTGACAAGTTTATTTGAGGAGTTAACAAGAAGAATGTAGCTCTGTCATCTGAATCAGAAGATATATTAATCACAGAAGTAGAGAGAGAAGTAGTGAAGACATGATACAGAAGTTTTCCAAATTCAGAAAATAAGGGTGGTTGGGTGGTGCAAGAGCAGGTTGGAGCCTGCAAGGGAGTAGGTGCTTCCTTGTCAGTTGTAGTTGACTAAATAGGGGGTCAAAGACTCCTACCATTTGATGTTGGTGAACAAAGGGAGTAGGTGCTTCCTTTTCAGTTGTAAATGACTAAACAGGAGGTCGAAGCCTCCTACCAGTTGGTGCTGGTGAACAAGGGTGTGGGTGCATCCTGATCAGTTGGTGTTGATCTAAAAGGAAGAACATCTTCCTTCTATGTAACTTGTAAAAATAGTTAATAGAAAAGTGTTTGTGGTTTTCCCAATTGGGTTCCACAATAAATATTGTGTTAAATTATTGATTGCATTAATAGAAGAAAATTTGATAAAATTACTCTGTCACTGATTCACCCCCCCCCCTCCCTCTTAGTGACAAGGTTTGGTCCTTCATAGTTTTGCAAAGGACATGTTGAATTTATGGCATGCAAATACAAATGCATAATATGTCCTAAATTCTTATGTTGCAACATCATATTGCACTTCATACATGACCAAATTCGATAAAACTATGACAAATTCATTTCAAAGAATACACAAAGAACATGAAAAAAGTAACATTAATGTTATCCAAATGATATGTACACTTGTAAATACATTACTTAATCTTCAACAAACGTTGACTCAACAAGTAGTTCATATTTCACTCTCTCTACCACTTATTTGCAGTTTAAGAGAGTGTATCTTTATAAACACATCACCAGTTGATGAACAAACACTTATGCTTAAGCCACCATCATTGTTAAAACAAGAACCTGACAATTCAAAATATGTTATGTGCCATTCTATTATTGATTACTGCATTGAACGTCCATATGCTATTAAGCATATTTTCTTTGCAGAATTTGTATCCGAGTCAATAAAAATGGCACACACATATCAAAAAGGAAAAAACCAAATGTAATACAATTTGTTAAATACAACAGACACATTGACTATGAAAACTTTTGTAGAGAAAAACTATTTTTGTATGTTCCATTTGAAGAAAGTAAGAATACATTGAAACATAACTTGTCAACATGGCCAACTGCATATAGCTTCTACGACAGTACAATACAAACCAATGAAGCTAACTTTACATACAATATTAATCCAACATGGGGTGACCTTGAAAATGCAATTGAACAACTAGATAATATCCCTATGGATATTGATGGTACAATGACAAAAGAAGACAACTAAAATCCATTCTGAAGAATATGATTTAGCAATAGACTTGCAATGTCCTCAAGAATCCAATATGGAAAAATCCATTAACCTTGGCTTTCAACTAAAAGACCACCTATTTTTCCTAGAAAATGAACAATATTACAGAAGCAAAAGAATGCTAAATAGAAAACAACAAGCAATTTTCAAAGACATTTCATTCAAAAATGGAGTGACATACACATGCCATTGTACTTGTTTCTTACAGTTCGAGCAGGAACATGCAAAACATTTACAAAAAAAGTGATATTCTAAAGGCTTATCTGAATCTATGGTGCATACAATACAAATGATATTTTGAAACCTAAGGGATTGATATTGGCATATACAAGCAAGGAAACATATAATGTAGGTGGAACAACAACCACTCTGCATTGCTAATTCCTTTCAACAAGTCACAATTTCTTTCACTTAGAAAAGAAATGTTAGACACCTTATCAAAGTTTTACCAATAACTGCAACTTGTTTTCATAGACGAAGATTATTTGATTGGAAGTCAATTCTTATATTCCATTGGCAATCGACTAAGAAACATAAAACATGTACAAACCAAATACTTTGGAAACATTGATATGATATTTTGTGGTGATCTTTATCAAGCATAACCAATACAAGACTCTTTGATTTTTGAACAACCTATAATGAACATGCAAACAATAACACATGAATTTTGGAAAGATAATATAAAATGCTATGAATTGCATACTACAATGCGCCAAACAAATGAAAAATTCATCGCTATTCTAAATAGGATGTGCACAAACAACCAAACAAGTGATGATTTGGAATATCTAAATAGAAATTGCATTCAACTTGCACCAAATGACCCAACATTTCCTTATCTATTTTACAAAAACAAAGATTTTGCAAGGCATAGCAAGCATATGTTATTGCTCACACTTGGAAATGAAATTTCAATCAAGGAAATTGATGAGGAAGAAGAGAACCATGGCCATGTGCCATACCATCAAAAAACAACTACTTTTCCCTCAGAATGTATCATAAAATTAAACATGCTAACTGGAATATATGCTTGCAACTATGATTCACAAGATGGCTTGGTAAATGGTTCAAATGGAATAATCAAGGCCTACACCAAAATAGATAAAATTGATGTAATATGGATTAAGTTCCATGATTCAAATATTGGACATCGACAAGCCAATAAGCTAGATTATCTATATAGGCCAGGAATTTCCCAAGATTGGATACCTATACTACTAATACCAAAACCAATGTCACTAACAACAAAGACAACTTATCTGAAAATAAGAAAACAATTTCCAATTCAACTTTCATGTGTGTGTACAATACATAGATCCCAAGGTTTAACACTAGATAGTGTTGCATTTGACCCTATTGGGATACAAATACATGGATTAGTTTACACAACTTTATCTCATGTAAGAAACATATAATCATTGTATTTGTTAAATGCTCTTACAAAGGATAACTTCAAAGTCAAACAAAAATTTGACATCGAGATGCAACATCTACAAAGTAGTGGAAAATGGAATCTAGAATATGATTATCACTTCATACAATGAGAATCATCCATCTCAATTCTTTCAATAAACATGACACTTATTATTGGCATATGCAATGATCATGACACAATGTAATCTGATATTTTCTGCCTACAAGAAACATACATGAAACTCTCCATGAAAAATGAACAATTTGCAAATTTCAATTGCATATCAAATTTCATTAAACATGGAGTTGTGATATTGGTCAAAAAACTTACAACACTTTTAGAAAATATGTATTTTGAAGAACAAAATGTAGAAGTTGTGCTAGAAAACATAATCATTCATGGGTTGCAAATTGGAATACTCAATATCTATGCCAGTGCACATGCAACTTTGACCAACATAATAAGCATCATTGCAAAATCATTATGTACTTTACTTCCAAGCAAAGTCATTATCATTCTAGGAGACTTCAATATTTACATGGTACAAAGCAATGAGAAAACAAAAAAATTAGAAAGCTGCATGTCCAGTTACAATCTCCATTTCCTCTTGGCCAAAAAAAAACATTTGCAAAAACTGCTTATTGATCATATATGGTCGATCATAGTCAATGTACAATACAAGATCATGATAATTTTAAATACATATTGGAATGATCATGATATACTTTGTTTAGTTCTTGAATTTTGAAATATATGTAAATCTTATTACACATTAGCATATTTCCATATGCTCCCTATATATTTACAAGTTTATTTTCTCCATTTATGTACTTTGTAAAGCATATGTCCATATTCACATATTTTTAGTTTATTTGTACTGAATCAACAAATCATGTCTTGCATGTCAGCAGGTTGGTATACTCTACAAGTTATTGTCCCAAAAAAAGAAGAGTTTCCATTACATTTTACTAAAATATATTTTCATATCTAACTATTGTGTGTGTGTGTGTGTGTGTGTGTGTGTGTGTAGCTTAGCTAAAGAAGAAAAAATTATAGGTGAAACAAACGAATAAACTCAACAAAGGAAACAACGTTCTAGAAGGTATGTTCAAAACAATAGTAAAGTAAATGTCTTCTTTACAAAAAATGATATGTGTGTGTGTGTGTGTGTGTGTGTGTGTGTGTGTGTGTGTGTGTGCCTACTATTATAGCAATGTGAATGCACATGATTGAAATATGCTCTATGCTGACAATACTAGATGATTAATTCCCAATCTAAAATGAAAAGGAGAATGGAAAACTTGAACTACGTAATGTAGGTTCTACTTAATCTATTCATTCATATAACAAGACTAGAGAATGGATTGTTATTTCTTTATTAATACCAATTCATTCTGGAGCTTAGCATTAAACATATAATTTCTTTGAAACAACTTTACAACATATATCAAAAGTACATAAATCATTTCTATGTTCAAAACAACCAAAATGAAATGGCTTATTTTCCAACTATTGAATAAGAACCTTAATATTTGTTGTTATATAGATTTCAAATCTTGATTGTGACATTGCTTCCCTAGAAGCAATAGAAATGGAAAAACTATGTCTATAATTGCAAAGTATTTCCTGTTGGAGTATTAGTAGTACTGAGAGGGGGAGGGGGGGTGAATTAGTACTAATCACTTTCAACAATATGTTTTACACTTATTTAAAACACATTAGAATATATTGTTGAAATAATTAATATCAGAGAGATACTCATCATAACCAATATTTTATAGATATAGAGATGAAAACCTTGAAAGTATTTTATAGATAAATATCAAAATATTTCTTTGTGGGGACACCAATCCTCTTATGAGAACCAAATTGAAAATGAAATAAGACACAAATCCTTTGTAGGCACCAACCTACACACCATGCACCAACCTGCAAATGGAGAGGACACCAATCCTTTGTAGGCGCCAACCTACACACCGAGCACCAACCTGGGGAATTGCACCAACCTGGATGTTATGAAATTCCTTTGGAAACAATTATGTCTGAAATTATCTATAAGCCACAACAAATAGCTTCACAGAATACTCAATCTTCTTCTCCATGAGGTTCATGAGATATTAACTTTGTTCCTCTTCCTCTCTATTTCAGATCCTCTTCCTTCCTCTTCCACCTCACACCCTTTTCTTGATTAAGGAATTTTCATTTATATAGCTCGTGTACTCGACCATTTTTACACATATGAAGTTGTGCTCATCAAGTCGGATCCATATCCCCTGTTTTATTCAATTTGGGTTGTAAAAATCTCCATAAAATTAATCTTCAACTTCCCTCCATCACAAACAATTCTTCACACAGACCTTAATGCTTAAGAGTTGTTCGATCTCATCCTGGATTGAATCTCAACCGTCGATCTATTCTTTCATGTTGGGACCACCGGGGTGCCGAAACACTCAACACCATTTCAACGCATAGGATTCTGTAATATTCCAGATATAAAAAGTATGCAAAACAGAAATAAAATGATAGAAATGGTAGATGAACAACAATATAACCATAATAACACCACAATAATACTGAAATGATAATAGAATAACACCAGAAAGAGCACTTCGATTACTGAGAGCAATGTTCACAGGCCTCTTCGAGGGGGAAACCTCCAGTCGAGAAGAGCTCTATTACAATAATATCCAATCTAGGGTTCTCATACCCTCGACTCCTATTTACAATAAATATGTCTATCAAGAGAACCATCTAGAGGAAGATCCTTCTAGAAGTGGAAGCTTCTATTAGGTCTTCTTACATTCGATTTATTCTACCTTATTGCAAGGCCTTATTAATATTGACCTTTATTACATCAGAATACAGTGTTCTACCTAAATAAGGGGTTAGGTCCCTAACATGTCTGCCCCCTTAAAAACAACCTTTTCCTAAAGGCTTGAGATGTGGAAATTGTTGCAGAATGGTAGCTGGTTCCCAAGTGGCATCTGTTGGAGTTGTATCTTTCCACTGGAATAACACTTCCTTGATGGTTCGTTTATGCAAGCGATGCTCACACTGGTCCAAAACTACTTGTGGTTGTAGCCAAATGGAGCCTTCTTCGTCCAACTCGGGAAGGTTGGTTTGAGTTTGGCACTTAGTTCCAATCACCTTATTCAAGCATGAAAAATGAAAAATGGGATGTAGCTTAGAATGACTGGGAAAAGCTAATTGATAGGCCACCTGTCCCACATGCTTGAGAACTGTATAAGGACCATAAAATTTGGGTGCTAGCTTCTGACAATGGTCGGCCTTGAGAGAATTTTGCTTGTAAGGTTGTAGTCGAAGAAACACTTGATCCCCTTCTAAAAATTGAAGTTCTGATAGACCTTGATCTTCTTGTTGCTTCATGCGATTCTGAGCCATGACCAAATTATTTTTGAGGGTATGAAGAATAGCCTCTCGAGCTATAAGCATTTGGTCAACCGCCTAGACCTTCGAGACACCTGGTAAATATGAGAAAACTGAAGGTGGATTTTGTCCATAGACCACTTCAAAAGGAGTCATGTGTGTAGATGTATGGTATGAAGTGTTGTACCACCATTCAGCTAGGGGTAACCATTGAGCCCACTGATTTTGATTTTCTAATGCACCTCAGATATGTTTTCAAACACTTGTTGACAACTTCAGTTTGACCATCCATCTAGGGATGATAAGTTGTGCTAAGATGCAATTGGGTGCCTTGTAGCTTGAATAGTTCTTGCCAAAAATTGATGGTGAAAGTTGGGTCGCGATCAGAAACAATAGAATGCGGCATGCAATGAATCTTGAAGACCTGATCCACGAAAAGTTGAGCCAATGTGGATGTTGTAAATGGGTGTTGAAGAGCACAGAAATGAGCATACTTGGAAAGGCGATCAGCTACCACCATGATGACTAATTTATTACCTGATTTAGGTAATCCTGTAATAAAATCCATAGAGATATACCTCCAAATACCAGGTGGAATCAAAAGCGGTTGCAGTGTGCCCAAAGATTTGACTGTTTCTCCCTTGTTGCATTGACACACATCACATTCGGACACAAAATTACAAATGTCTTGTTTCATACCATCCCAGAAAAAAGAACATTTGACCCTGTCATAGGTTTTGGTAAACCTGGAGTGCCCAGTTGTGGGTGTATCATGAAGCTCAAAAAGCACCGTGGATTTAAGTTTTGATTGTTTACTTAAATACAAATGGCCTTTGTATCAAATCTCATCATGGATCCATGAGTACCCTGGGGAAACTGGAGAATTGGACTGCAATTGTTGTATCAGATGCGAACTTTTGGGATCATGTAGCCATTCCTGGCGAACGACTTGGAGCTAATCTGGTACAATGAAGGAGAGAGAAAAAAGGGAGCCTTCATCTACATATTTTCGGGAAAGTGCATCGGCCACCACATTGTCTTTTCCTTTCTTGTAAATGATCTCATAATCATATCCAAATATCTTAGTCACCCATTTTTGTTGCTCTAGGGAGGAAATGCGTTTTTCTAGAAAATACTTGAGGCTTTGATGGTTTGTCTTAATTTGGAAGCGTTTCCCCAATAGATAAGGGTGCCACAAATCAATGGCATGCATAATAGCCAAAATTTCCTTTTCATAGATTGATTTTCCTAAATTTCGTTCAGACAATTATTTGTTGGTAAAGGCCAAAGGTCAACCCTCTTGCATAAGGACAACGCCAATACCTTTCCCTGAAGCATCACATTCTAGGACAAAGGTCTTTGTGAAATCAGGAAGGGTCAGCACTGGAGTGGTGCACATGGCCATCTTCAAGGTTTGAAAATCTTGAGCATCTACTAGGGTCCAAATGAAAGAATTGTTTTTCAGGAGTGTCATGAGAGGTGTCCCAATCTTTCCATAATTATTAACAAACTTGTGATAATAACCTGTTAGGCCCAGAAATCCTCGCAAGATTTTGAGAGTCTTTGGGTGAGGCAATATTTCATAGCTTCAATATTTTTAGGATCCACCCTAACGTCGTTCTTGCCGACAAGATGGCCCAAGCACTCGACTTCTGAGGCGCCAAAAGCACATTTAGATTGTTTCAGGAAAAGTTGGTGCTGAGAGAGTAGATGGAGAACTCGGTCCACATGAGCAAGGTGGTCTGTCCAGGTTTTGCTATAGATGAGGATATCATCAAAGAAAACTAAGACAAAATGACATAGAAAGGGGCGAAAGACATGATTCATGAGGCTTTGGAAGGTGGAGGGGGCATTACACAAGCCAAAGGGCATGACCAAAAACTCATATTGGCCCTCATGAGTTCTAAAGGCAGTATTAGGAATGTCTGCCTCTTTCATACGGATCTATTGGTAGCCAGGATGAAGATCAAGTTTAGTAAAGAACTGGGTGCCACTCAATTCATCCAAGAGGTCATCAATGACAGGAATGGAGAATTTGTCTTTAATGGTGAGTTTGTTGAGGGCGCAGAAGTCAGGACACATGCACCAAGAACCTTCTTTCTTCAGGACCATGACCACAGGAGAATAGTAGGGGTTCGTACTAGGGTGGATAACGCCTGTGTTGAGTAGTTCTTGAAGCATTTTCTCAATTTCATTTTTTTGGGAAAAGAAGTGACAATAGGGACGGATATTGGGAAGGAGGCTTCCTGGTATAAGGGGAATGGAATGATAATGAACACCACGGGAAGGCAGGAATCCCTGGGGAGTGGAAAAGACCACTTGATGTTTAGAGAGGATGGATTGAAGGTCTTGCGGCACAAAGGGTGTCTTAGTTTCCTGAATGGTATGGATTTGGGAAATAACGCCAAAATGACCTTTTTTGAGTAGCTTTACCATGCGATGGGAACTAATGATCTCCGGTGAACTAGCGGTGATGCCTTGGAACTTATATTTTTGGCCCTCTTGGTTGAATTGCATGGTTAATTCCTTGAAATCCATGAGAATGGAACCCAAATTCCTTAGCCAGTATGTACCCAACACAATGTCGCAACCGCCCATGTCGATAGCAAACATATGAGATTTCAGGTGGTAGTCACCAATTTGGAGACGCACATTTTCACAACACCCTCCACATTTCATGGAGCCGCCATTAGCAATCATGATTTAGAAATTATTGACTGCATGGATATAGCAATGAGTTTCTTGGGAAATGCGGCGATGAAAAAAATTATAGGTGCTGCCACTATCATCCAGAATGATGACCTTCGTATGATCGATGTAACCAATTAGCTTGAGGGTTTGGGGAGCAAAGAAACCAGTGAGAGAATTTAGGGAAATGACCGGTTCTACTTCAGGAGGGTCTGAGGGAGGGGTTATGTCTGTGGTTTCAAGTGACTCAGACACAAGGGGGGTTTCAACATCCTCTTCCGAAAAATCCTCCGAGACGGCCATAAAAATATTTTGTTCCTTACATTTGTGGCCCAGAAAATATTTGTCATCACAATTATAACAAAGGCCTTTGAGTTGGCGTTCATCCATTTCAGCTCTGGTAAATTTTTGGATCTTTAGTGATGCAGAGGCAGTAGTGGGATTTACTGGTTTAGTGTGAAGAATAAAGGAGGGTTTCTAGTTTTGTGAAGATACAACCTATTGTGCTTCTTTATCTCTTTTAGTAGACTCCACCCAACTCTGAGGCTGATCCATGAGGACATGGGCACTAATCTCATCCTTGAGGCCACTAATAAAACATTCTAGAAAAAAGGCATCAGACATGCCCTCTGTCCGAAAATCCAGGCACTCAAAACAAACTATAAAGTCTTCCACTGTTCTAGATTGTTTCAACTAGGTCAAACATCCTAAATGGTTGGTGTCAGTGTCAAAGCGTTCATAAAGCTCTGCCACAAAGTGTGTCCAAGCAATATACCCTTGACAGGAAGTTTTTCTCCATTGCCACCATTGCCAACGTTCTTGATCTAGATGGAGAACACCATACCGGAGTTTGGCCAAGTCATCTGTAATGTCATATAAAGATAAATAATGTTCCATTTGGGTTACCCAACCAGTGGGATCCGAGCCATCAAATTTGGTCACATCCACCCGCGGAAGGCGTAGGTCACGCTGAAAGTGATGGGGCTGAAAATTATGGAAATGAGAGGAAGTTTCAGCTTCAATATGTGGGGTGGGTCACATAAAGGGTTATTTGCAAGGATATGCATCTTGGTGCAGATCATCAAAATGACAGATTCAAGCTGTGTATTCATGTCTTGTTTGAGTTCCTCCATTGAGGCGGCGATGGAGGACTGCATGGTTGTATTGATGGCAGAAACATTGGCATTGATTTGTTTCACTTCTTGTTGGGTCTCTGTGAAATTATATTGGAAGGTATTGAAGTGATATTCCAAGTCTTGGCTATGGGTATGGGCCATGATGACGAGGGAACCGAAACGGGGTGGGTGGGGTCAAAAATTTCGCTGAAAAATGATATGTATGAATGTGATAAGGGTGAAGAGATAAATCCAATGGAATAGGTCTCAAATAATGGTGCAAAAAATTCTAGACTCTGGTCTGAAGAATACTGTAGTGATGAAATGCCCAAATGCTTAACCAGGAAGAAATGTGTAGTGATTTGGCAACCCGAACACAGTTGCACGACAATAGATCTTGTCTTTTTTTTATTTTTTATTTTTTATTTTGTTTCTGTCCCCAAGGGTTAGGTATTCAAGGGTTCTACAAAAAAGGGTTTTCCTTGTGTTATATCTCTCTGATATACGTGCAAGGTCCAACAGTAATACTTGGCCCAATATCTCAGGGAACTAACTAAGGAGGTTAGATCGTTCCCTTAGCCATACTACCCGACTACCCAGGTACTAGAGAGTATCTTCCCGAGTGTTGTTCTCAGTGGCACTATAGCAGTCAGATGGTCGATCGGTTTATCTAAAGAGGGCTTCAGAAAATCTAGGTCGATCTGTACACAGGTGTTGTCTGATGCACTACCACTCGAAGGGGTACCAACAGGGGTTACAAGGATGGCCAACTGATGTGCGCTTAAGAACCACTTGTATTTCCTGCATGTATGAATCCCTCAACCACAGGTTTATGCGTGCAACAACAAATATATGTGGCTTAAAAACGTCGGAATACGTCTCTACCCTGAAAAAAAAAATTAACCCACGATTTTATTCCAAGGAAAGTGCTCTGATACCACTTGTAATACTCCAGATATAAAAAGCATCCAGAACAGAAATAAAATTCTAGAAATGGCAGATGAATAACAATATAACCAGAATAACACCACAATAATACTAAAATGATAACAGAATAACACCAGATCAAAGAGCACTTCGATTACTGAGAGAAATGTTCACAGACCTCTTCGAGGGGGAAACCTCCAGTAAAGCAGAGCTCTATTACAATAATATCCAAGCTAGGGTTCTCATACCCTCGACTCTTATTTATACTAAATATGTCTACCAAGAGAACCATCTAGAGGAAGATCCTTCTAGAAGCGGAAGCTTCTATTAGGTCTTCTTACATTCGATTTATTCTACCTTATTGCAAGGCCTTATTAATATTGACCTTTATTACATCGGAATACATTGTTCTACCTACGTAAGGGGTTAGGTCCCTAACATATTCATTCAATCATCTCTTGATTAGATCATGATCATCAGATCTAACCTCCATAACTTTTGAATTTCCAGACTATCGAACCCTTTGGACTTCATCACTCAGCCACCGTTGGATCTGGTCCAGATTTTTTCTCATATTTCAATCTAGCCTATTTCATATTGACAGGTCTTATTTAGGTGTTAATCCCCTTCTTGGTCATATGACCAAGCTCCATGTCCATGAGCTAATCCTTTCTCCCACATTTTGTAGGTTTTATTTCTTTGGTTATCCCATGAGTTGTTCCCAATGCAAAGTCTCCTCACAGTCATTGATCAATTTCCAGATGGATGACAATGATCTCTCCTCAGACTATTTCATCTTTTGTTCTATGTCATTGATCGTCACTATGAAGGATGATCCAGATCTCATCTCGTAGTTTGGTCTTAGGAATAATTTTGAAAGTGCAACTCATTAAGCTACAAAATTTCTTCCCTGATGAACAATAGATATGGCTCCTATGCGCGTTTTGATGGACAATCTGGATTTACTTTCATGTCTATTTCTATCGGAGCTCATCATCAAGCTCTCTTATGCTAATGTACTCTGAAACATCCACTCCGATGATCTTTCACCTTCTTCCTCAGACTCTAAACGTTGAGAGTCTCTCCACCATTGATCTATTTGGATCTAATGGTCATGGATCACCGTCCCGATCCCACTACACCATGTTTATGCCACTACACTCACATGTGGATGCCACGTAAAAACCTCTTACTCGTCAATGCAACTGCCATGTTTCGCTTGCTCATTCGTCCATGTCACTGCCACGTGTTACAATTCCATTCGTGGATGCCACGTCCAGTATTTTTCAGCTGCCACATGTCACTTCCTCATTCGTAGATGCCACTTGTCTTGGTCTCTATCAGTTTCCATGTGTCTCTTTCTAATTGCCACAAAATATTCTTTTATCCTATGTCTATCAGAGTGTTGTAAAAAACTCCTTAAACTGTACTCTGAAATGCTCACTTTGAAGGCTAATAAGATGTTTCCATGTGTCACCTTCTTAGCCTTTGATCTATCTACTTTGAATCCATATTGATTGTATGTTGGATCTTCCTTCACCAATCTGGAGCTTTGATTAAGCAGGTCGGATTTGTTGGTTCGTGAAGACACTGACATGTGTCATTCTTAGATCCATACATCTATATCATTCTGAAATCCTTTGGACTATTCATCGTACTGTCTTCATCAGAGCTCTTTCATTGTGGCAACCTTTTTTACTCTAGAACTTCAAATTCAAAACACTTCTACCTATTGACACATGTCTTCACTAGATCTATCAGTCAAGATCACTCTGAATTAATCTCTTCCATTCGTCGCTCTGCCTTTTTTGGATTATTTTATGTTTCTATATCCTCTCGACTCTGAATATGCCACTCCAAAGGATTTTAATTGTTTCTTTGGACCCCAAACATAGGTTTATATCTATCCATTTATCTGGATAGATATTTAATCTCGTCTATACATTATTATCATATGAATGGAGGGTCTGGGCATACCTTTCGACACACTAATCAAGGCCAAGAACAAAATATGCTTTGATGTTTTTTCTTGATACCTTTGGATAGGAGTATAATTTGACGTGAGATAGAAAGAGGCTCCGATATGGAGCTCTGAAACACACACAACTCATTCTTTTCAGATTCTGATGGTTGAACAATATGAGTCGTCGATCTGGTGAGATCCTCTCCCAGATCTAATTTTAGCCGTATATTTCTAAAACCTGCAGAAACAAAAATTTCACACAATCAGACTCTGATCTCTCATATGATCCCTACAACCACAATTGCCTTCAAATATGATCATAAAATGTAAACATATAGGTCGAATGTCACCCATATATAGACTGTTCGATCTTGATCCTTGCATGATCTTTGGACCTATCATCATAGTATTCCTACCTTCATATGTTTGATCAATGGCATCCATGACTTTCTTCCTTTGACATCAATGACAACACAATTTCTAACATTTCCCTCTTTGTTAATGTTTCCAGGATATATCTCTATTATATTATATTAATCAATGCTTCTATGTGTTGTTTCAACTTCAGAACTATTACTTTTCCAATGCAAACAAGAACAAATGCAAAGAAATTTGTGTTATTCTTTCTATTTTGTTGATTTGACTTGAAAAGCATCAATGATTCAACTTAGTTCTCCCTTGCTTAGTCATGTTCTTTAGGTCACGAGAATTTCAAAATAACTTAAACAACCTCTTGTTTGCCATCTTAGTTGTCTTGTGCTATCTAGTCATAGCCCCTATCACAATGAAGGAGAGGAAGACTAGCTTAAACTATCAAAAGCATAGGGATTTGATCAAATTTCCTTTAATAAAATTTAGTTTAATGTTTGAATAAATTTTATCTTAATCAAACATCTTCTAATATTCCTTTGCTTTAATATTTTTATAGTAATAGTTTATTATCAAAATCCATTATTTTTCACTTCGATGCAACATATCTCTTCCCACTGAAAAGGAAATCTTTTTAATCTTGCAAAATATTATTCATTCTCCTGTGACAAAAGGTTGACTGGACTTTCCCTTGCAATTACAATTAATAACCACCACTTACATTAGATCTAATGAAATTAGAGACAAAAAAGTGCATGCATGTTGATTGAACTTTTAATACAACCACTTTCGTGAACATCTATACTATTCAATTAGTTCAATTAGTAATTGCCAAGATAGACTTATTTCTTGCCATAGTTTCAATATCTTCTATATTGTCATTATTAACTTACATTATATCTTCAAACAAGTCCAGGAAAGTGACCTCAAACAAGTCCAGGAAAGTGATGCAAATTGTGCGGCTTGTTGTTTTGTTCATGGCTTCTCATGGTTGAGAGCCATCTCTGGAAGCTAGCAATATAGTTGACAATATTCCTTTGCAACATTTACAATCTTGGATAATGTTTTTGGGAACTTGAAAGTAATAGTGATGGTGAACCTGTAAATCCCACATTCCATATGAATTGATAAATCAAATCATCGTTTTTACATATTTGTGATTTTCCATGTTCAAGTACTCTCTACTACCTCTATGGATGTACTCAACTCAAGCACTCAAGTAGACTCATAGCAAGCCTACACTTAAGATTTTAATCTGATTATGTTCTAATGTGGTTTAAGTGTGCCTTTTTGTTAGCATGAAAGTAAGAATATTTGAATTGCTTTGTATTTTGGACATGTCAGATCTTAGTCTTATTTTAAACTATGTTAAAGATGCTATATGGATGTATTGGAAATTGTACTGATAAGACTGCACAATATATTGAATCCTAACAATTACTTTTTAAAAACATATCCTTGGATATACTCAAGACATATTCATTTGGGAATATTTTGTTTTTTGTCTATGTATTATCTGGTCTTTCCTGTATCTATTGTTGTTTTCATTGTTCTCTAATTATCATTCTCTACTTCATTCACTGACGCCTTTTTTGTTAATTAGTACAATTACTCTCAAATCAGTCATAAGCATTGGTTTTCTTTCTTTTCTAATCCTTCTACAATTGTAGTGGAGATAATCTAGTGGTTGGAATGTTAAAATTTGTATCTTACTATGAGCTTAGATGATACATGTGTCATTTATGTTGAAGTTCATGTGCGTTAAGAGGATAGACACATAAAAAATGTTCCTTGCTTGCAAAACTTGGTCTCCAATTTTATGTAAAAAAATTAAATGTTGCATTTTATATAATAAACCCTTATGAGACAATGTAGATCATTTTACCATGGTTCTCAAGAATATGAGTTTTCTACCAGACCCTATTATTCTCAAGTATATCCTTATTGTTTCATTATCTTTCTTCCCATTGAATTGTTTCCTTCCACATGTAAGAGATCTTCTTATCCTTTATTTTTCACTCATTATCTTGGACTCAATCCTATTCGTAAAGTGTTTTATGATGCCCCAGTCTCAAGTTAAACATAAAGTGTCACAACTAGATTTATCTCTTTATCGAATTACAGATTTCTTAATTGCAATTGTAATGCCTCTAACAATGACATTGCCTGGATATAATGTTTTCTTGTTTTTCCTTTCCAAATTTCTCTTGAATTGAATATATATTCTTGTCAATTTGTACACTATTTTGTTTGGGTTTTATCTTCATGTTTGGCATCTACATCATCAATACATATGTCAGTGAGCATGAACTATCAGAACTTGACTGTTTTAGACTCTTTCCTGGATATTAGAATTTTGAAAGCAGAGAATATAACAGTTAATTGTTTCACAACTTATTTTCTAATGTAGATTTAGCAACTTATGTGTTCAACTATAATGTTATGTGTTTAGTTTAAGCTGGCAACAGTTGTATTATGCACTGGAATATTGAAAAAACTAAAACAATAGATTAACAACCTTATGTGTTCAACTATAATTTTATGTGTTCAATTTATGTTGTCATTGTATTATGCACTGGAATACTGAAAAAAATGAAACGATAGAAATAGTCCCATCAAGGATTTCATGCATTCAAGTTTTTTTTTTATTTTCCTTTAGCCATAATTTGCAAAGAACAAAAATGTTTTCATTAATTTCTCAGAATTTATTAATATAAAATAGTTATAATTTCATATTCACAATTTCATAGCATTAATAACTAAATCCTAAAAGATAATAAAACATTTATAATATCATTTGTTAAAAATTATTTTTACAATAATGTTTTATTGTATTTAATACAAACATTAATATAATGAAAATATAATGTTTTATTGTATTTAATACAAACATTAATATAATGAAAATTTATTAAATTAAAATATTTGTAATTCCATATTTATATTTCTGAAGTTGATAAAACATTTACAACATTATTATTAAAAATTTAAGTTTAACAACAATATTGGATTGTGCTCAATATCTTACTATGCTTAATATTCTTCACTACTTTCAAAAGACATTATGGAAGGGACCTATCCAATGCAGTGGTACTTGTTCTAAATGAGCCCATTCTCGTTATCTCTAAGCCAAAGTTTTACAAACATTTATATTTAAACCTTGGTTATTTATTCATAAGATCTATAAAGTCACTCTACCACAAAAAAATAAAAACCACATATATTCATTACAAAGGGATTGATGGTGGTTTTATAAATTCATTTTAGAGCTCTGCAATTATCTGAAGGCCACCACATGCCTTGGATGGATTTTTGGATCCATCCCATTTTTTATCTTACTTCGTCCTCTATAATTTAAGTCAACCATAGATCACATGTGTCATTGAGAACACACATGGAGGATGGATAGCTTAAGAGGTAGACAATGTTGGGTTCACTTGTTTATTGATGGATGTTACAAGGATTACTATTGAGACAACTCAGGGGATTGAAATTTACATCTATCAATGTTTGCTCCACCATGAAATTGGTCCAAGTTGGGTTTATGGTGTTGCACTTGAGAATAAATTTGGATTTGCACAATTTGATGATTTCCATTTCGCAGGAAAGTAAATAATTTGAGGTTGCTTGGGAGTTACTAAAAGAATGCATATTTTCCTCAAGACGCTACTGGTGGGTAATTTCATCCATGCAGATATGCATCCTGGAAATATTTTTGTTCAAATAGGACAAACTAATCCTTCCAGCAAATGGTTGTTTCGATCGATACCTCATGTAGTCTTTTGTGAGCATGACAACAAAAATTTCTAAGAATGATCAACTAAATACTTTGGAGTTCTTCAAAGCTATTGCATAAAGGGATGGCTAGACAACTGCAAGGTGTACTGTGAAATTTTCAAGATACCAGAGCTGTGCATATCCAAATGCATTCATACAAGAATTTTGGTCTTTATTCAAATTTTGGGGTTCACCCAAAGGAGATGTGGTACATCTAGTAGGGTGTATGCAAGAGTTGCTTTAACATATGAAATGCCACAAAGTGAACATTGATGGCAATCCATGTACTTTGATGGTGACAACAAGTAAGTAGAGAAAACCTAAAATTCATTGACTGTTGTACCTTTTTTAAAGCAATAGTGTTTCACACATATTATTCATTTCCATGCAATCTAGAAGCTATAGCATTCTTACACTTGTAAACTAATTTTAGCATGTATCATTCATCTACATGAAGTGTCAAAGCTATAGCATTCTTACTCATGTAGGAAACCTTTTGACTATTAAAATGAAATCTAGCCTTACTAGATGGAGAGGAAATCTAATTGTTCATAGTTTCCTTCAATACCAATTTTGTATACATTATAAACTGCATTTACAAATAGACAAAATGAAAGTCGCTAGAAACTTCAAGACCAATTCATTATACATTATAAACTGCATTTACAAGTAGACAAAATGAAAGTCACTAGAAACTATGCTTCATCGTAGTATGATATTCAAGTAGTTTTTCATTGCTTCCTAGGGTTTTCCTTGGGTTTGCAACAACAACAAACACATATTTGTACCACTCATTTGGATGTGGTTACAGTAAGATACCTTGTAATTATAGGCATCACATAGATAACAATTAGAAGATAGAAAGTCCCAAAAGGCATTGGCCATGATAAACCGATGTGAAGGAAGAATTATCGAAGGCTTCGGTGCAGGAATGCCTCATAAGTCCCCTATGTCTCACAATTGTTATCCATGCAGGATTATTCAAAATTTCTAAAATATACATAGTTAAGATCACGTCAATTTTTTCTACTCATTCAACATTGAAACTCTTTCAACCATTCTACTCCATGCATTCCAAACAATGAAAATCACCCAATCCACTAGATTGTGATAGCCTTTGCATTGCCTATATTGTAACAAAAAATAGAAAGACAAAGCTTCATTGGACCAACAGAAAAGTTGCCTAAATTTCATGTTTAAGCTAGTGGTACTATTAATACATATGTTGATTAATATTATTTCGGCCAAAAAAAAATCATTTGCAGGAACACCACCACAACCAACGATGATAATAGTAACTTGCCAATTGATTCAGATAATCAGTGTTAGAATCCATCCATAGTCTTAACAAAAGAATTGAATTTTACGTTCATTGATATCCAATATGAAGGAATAAGAGTGAGTTATTGAAAGCACCTTGTAGCTTTATTGACAAGATAGTGACAAGACCCATACCATGAAACAAAAAAGCATGACATTGAACCCGTGATGCCCTCTTTTTAAATAGCTTATCTTGAAAATTTAAGTTATATTGATAGAAATTTTGGTTTAAGAAATTTAAACAATACATTATCATAAATAGGAAAATATTTTCTTTCAATCCAAGTATTATTATGATTAGACTAATAATATGCTTTCAAATGTTCATTGCAAATTCATATTAACTAAAAATTGTGTGACATTTTCATGTACATGTTGTAGAATCCTTGGTTAATAGTGGAAGACAAAGTGAGGCAATATACTTAGCTCATGCATTGGGCTAACATAGAATTTTCCTCATGTTCCTTTGTTGAAGGAATATCTAAATGATACTAAGAAAACTTCTCATGCAAGTTAAAAAAATGGGAATAAGTCCACCCCTACACAAATATGATTGTATCTAATGCCATATCTAGTGCCTATACAAAATATTTTGTTATTGAATGAATCTTTTGGCTTTAGCATAGGCACTTATATCAAATTTTTCTTTTTAGTGATAATTTAATATGTAGTTATAGAATGAAGTCAATACAAAAGAACTTTATGTTTACATAGCTATCATAAAATGCATGAAGGAGATTGAACTTAAATCACAATTCCCATGAAATCCTTTTCAAAATCATGTAACACAACCAAAGAAATCTATGCATAACATAAAAAGGTCTACAAGTGTTGTTAAATCTGAGCCTAAGCATCCAGTGGTGCAAACAAGGGTTGATAAAATATGGCTATTTATTTGTTCATAGAAGAAGCACTGTTTGGTCTTTCTTTAGAACCTCTATTAATAAAAGTTCTAGAAATAATTAAGGATATGAAGTGTGTTGCTTCTAAAACATAGAAGTATAGAACAAAATTATGTATTGAAAAAGAGAACATGTAAGACAATACCAAAATACTTGTCAACTCAATTGTTCTATGATTTCATGCTCCAGTGAATATTCACATGCCAGTCAAAATGATATGATGAGGTCACTGAACCAATATATTCATCCTCGTCAATTTCCTCTTGCTTAAGAAGTTTCCTTTTTTGGTTCTTTGACCTACACATACAATGATTAAGGTTTTATCATACTTAGAAGAATTCAACTTTAGGAAATCACTACACTTGTTTAGTCAGACATGGAAGGAAAAGGAAAATATTCAACTAACAAAGAGATAAAATAATGACTTGCTTCATGCCATGAGATTGTGGAAACTTTGTGATGTTTGTATTGAAGTAGATTTTGTGGACAACTTCTTAAGCAATGATTATCAAAAGCCAACTTCCATTAACATCACAAAATAATAAATAGTAAATAACTAAACCTACAGTTTTGACTTTTTATAACTCAAATAGTGAAGATCATGAAGACTATTGTTTCCTATAAGGGTCCATTATAGGCTTAAACACTCCCTAAGATTATCATATAAAAAATTAGGAGATTAAGGGAGCTAACATATTTTATATCTTTACCTATTATTTTTTGGTAGTTGAGGAGGATGTGGCACTATTTGCACTTACACGTCTAGCTACATTACCATCATAAGTTTTTTCTCCAATGGAAGCTCTTTTATTGGTTCAAGGGAAATGGTAGTGGAATAGTGCAATTTGACCAAGCAATTATAGGATTAGCTTATGAAAGAAGTGAATCATTTAAACTAGGAGATGTGGATTCAAATCCCTCAATCTGGGAAACTTGACTTGGGTTATTCTTCTTTCCAATCGTATCCATGCCATTTATTGATGCAACATTTGAGACTACCCTTGAAGAAATAATTGAGAATTATGAGGAAGCCTTGGCTTTTGAACTTGAGAAGATACATGTGGACCTTCCGCACGTGTACCTATGATGGATTTCTATGATTTTGACCAAGCTAAGTGAGTGTTTCACTAAAACAGGAGCACAATGGGTTGATATTGTAACTTCCCTAAATAAGAAGGTGACTAAACAATTGCAATGTGCATACTTGTTACCCCTTGAGCATGAATGCGTGAATGTGTATACCTTAGCATCTATTACATTTTTTCTAATCTTGAACTTGTTTCGATTGGCCATGCCTTTCAATAAATACACTAGGTTGTTGTTTACAATAAAGATTTAAACTATCTTTCACTTCACCAATGTTGACATGTTTAGCTTCACCTTTTCTCTATGATGCCTTGATTAGTTGTTTTTCTACTACCACTGTAAGTTTTTGAAGCTCACCTGCTTTTGTGATTGCTATACCAGTATTTCCATCATCCACCTAATTTAAGATTCTCACATTACCACTCTCAATAGAGAGTTGAGAGCCCAAGTCACCAAATAAGAAGGCATTTTCATGTCAGATCTTCTCTCCATCCATTGCAAACTGAAAAGAATATCCTAGAGTCCTTGCAACTTCAAAATCAATTCTAATTCACCCACCTCTTAAATGTTAGATTCATATTAGAAAATACCATTTTATGGAGTGCTACATCAAATACAAATAATGAATAAGGAGACCAAGAAAACCTCATAAAATATATTCAAATTGAACTCTAAAATAGGTTGTGCATATTCATAGGCACAAAAATAGAATTTTAAAAAATATAATTAATTCCATCATTGGAAAAATACTAAATGCTTAAGCTATTCTTAAAGGAGAGTAATCTTGTGGTGCATCTTACAAGGAAAGAACTGGGAACATCTAATATGTCTATGTGCTAATCTACCGCTCCACTCCCTTTCAACTTGCATCAAGTGAAGGTCTATAATCTATCCCACTCAAACCTTTTCATTCACCTCAAATATGTTCACTTGATTATATATTTACAACTTCCTTTGTGGCTTCAAAGGACTTCATACATTCTAGCTTGATCTCATCATTGGAATCCATGGGAACACAGTAGCTCAGGGTTGATCTTGAACATGAATTTTCTACTTCAACAATTTGATGTGCCTCTAGAATACATCACAACTTCCTTTCAATCATTCCTTGATCAACTAAATTTCCAACAATCTCAACAATATCAATCCCATAACCTCCCCATTTCAACAACTTAGGAAATGCACCTGCTTCATATGTGGATGTGATATTGTTGTCCATGATCTCTACCTAGAGATGGAAAATATCACAACAACAACAAGATGACCTGGATGAAGGGCATCGAGGAATATGCCTTCAAATGATACAATAAGAATAGTGGTGATAATCATATTTCATCCACTTTCCAATTATCATCAAAATTGAACACATAAGTTGTTGAAACACTTTGATGTTGCTTAGTCATACTAGGAAATGCATACTAGTCCATTGAACATTCAACCAAAGTATAGCTTTCTCAACATTCAACATAAACTTTCTCAATCTTTATACATGACTTTGAATTTCATGTTACTATATAGAATTAATAAGGTGACTATTGAAAAAATCCTCCTATCAAACGTATATGAAAAATAAAAGATTTTTTAGTCAATTTTGGATCTCTTACAATTTTTAAATTTCAAAATAAAATTTAGATGGATATTTCTTAAAAAATACTTAGAAAATATCAAATTCTTATTTTTGAACCAATCAAAATTTGAGAAACAACAAAAAATATTTTTCAATAAATTTTTATGGAAGTCTCAATTTTCTAATATATCAATATACAACTAATTCAACAAGTGAAAACAATAGTTTCATGCCAGAACAGAGACTAAAAAGAAAATGGTTGGAAACAATGAATGTTTTAAAAATGTTTGTTTACACTGAGCAAAGTTGTTGACCACTAAAGGAAGTATATATTGGACGCATGTTCACTCCTTAAATACCATATTTCTAAGGAAGATAGTTCTTAGATTCTTTTGCTTTCTAAATGTTAAACTATAAACAAGTGTTAATAAGGGATGGGGTGCTTAGCATGGATATTTAGGCCTTGCCACTCTTATTCTCCAAGTAGTTCCTAAAGCAATCTAGTTGTTTAGTCAGGACTTCCAAGTTTTATCTCCTTCCAATAAAATATTAATTTGTTTAGCCTTTCTTCCATTCTTAGTTAGCCCAAATAAAATCTCAAAGAAGTTTCTCCATTATATGGGAATTCTAACAAATCCTAGTGTTGTTAGTTATTTTTGTTGCTCATATAAATGCACAACTACCCATTTGACAAGTGGAATCTCATCTTGAAGAAAACCTTCATGTGACAAGAAAAGGGTTAGGAAAAAGCACTAAGTTTGTGTGAGTAGTTGGAAAATTGATTACATAAATTGATTAACTTCAATTAAGTATGGAACTAGGATTCATTTCATGGGTGGGTTCTTATTTAGATTGCAACACAAAGCATTGACCACAAATTAAAAGAAAATATCGAGTGGGGCCATTACCTTTTATCTCCACAACTTTGCAATTCCCACATGTTGTATTGACTAGAAAGGACTTGATAATTCATTGACTAGAAAGTACTTGATAATTCATTGATGGAGGGGTTTCCTAGTTGAAGTTCCAAGGTCTTGACTCTTTGTGTTCTACTTGAAAATAATGAAACCTCAAAAAACAAAACTATGCAAGTGTTGAAGTTAAAATGCAAAAGTAAATATATGCTAAACTCAAGAATGAGGTAAGATAAGCCCGCAAGAGTGTTGTCTAGAAAGAACCAATGAGGTGATCAAGACAATATTAACATGGAGATCCAAGTTTCAAAACCACTCGAGTGGGTGTGGATGAGGCCAAGTGGAAGTCCTAGGTGATTTTGACAACCTAAATACACCCCTCATAGCACAATAACTTTGAGGTAAGTTTGTACAAGCATTGTTCCCAAAATAAAAACATAATGTGGTGAAAAAAGGGAGTGAGCCTAAAATTGAATAAAAAATAAACTTATACTAACTATTAACGAAATTGGAACTAGTGCAAAACTAAAAAAATGACAATTAATGAAAGGAAAATGCCTAATAACATGAACCATAAAGTTACACTAAGTATTGAAAGTAAATAACAATGTCATTCTAAGTTCGTAAGATATTTATTTTTTTTATGTACTTTGGAACATTATTTGACTAACCTACAAGTGTACCTACAAACTTCATAGCAAAATTGGAAAAATAAAAACAAAATTAAACAAGAGAAGATTGAAATAAAAGTATAAGTACATTTTCATAACTACAAGTTAGTAACAATAGGACACCTTGAAGCTATACAATGTGCAAAAATCAATCCAAAATAGCTAACCCGTGCAATCATTTTCTAATTTCATGAAGGGAACATTACACACTGCGATCAATCAAATCTAAAACTAAATAGCACTTGTTAACCAATTGACACATAATTCAAGTAATTCAGTAAATGCAAACTTCAATTCAAAATGATTAACCAGTAAAATAAAAACCAAAATTTTCTTTAATAAGAAAAAAATGAAAAACAATTGTCTAACCTTAAACTAAATATTAAATTAGATTTATATGATTAATGTGACACATGGCCATGAATACTTGATAGCCTTATTGAAAGGCCACATATATTAATTTGGTGGTTAGAACAACTTTAAAACTTAAATAGTGGTACAATATTAATGACCATCGATCTCTTTGTGAATTCCAAATTCCTTCCATTAATTTATCTCAAATTGAATTTATTAATGAAAAGAAAGGATATTTTCTTTCCACCCTTTTAGAGAAAAATATTTATCTCAAATTGAATTTATCAATGAAAAGAAAGGATATTTTCTTTCCACCCTTTTAAAGCAAAATGAAAATTTTGCTGAGCATAATCAATTATTGGATTGATTTTTTTTTCAATATAAATAAAACATGAAATTATTGAAGCTAAGCCTATTAAAATACACAACTTTAATTTCTATCATATTTGACCAAAGTAAAAGGCACAAGAACGCTACCCTCCATGACCTACACAAGCTATGTTGTATTAAAAATCAATTACATTAATAAATTTGTATCATTATTAAAAACCACAATAGGTAACAACTACATGTTGAGAAAAAGGTATGAAGGACCTTACTCAAGCATTTTTAGATCTTGCTAGGCTAAAGTAAGATAGTTGGGAATGACACCTGGGGTTTATAGCCTTGTAGAAAAAATAACAATCACTTGATCCACTAATAACATGTACAAGGAACCAATGCTAGTTTATTTTGTCATTTAATGTAACATAATAAAAAAAATGTAACATAATAAAAAAAAATCAACTTTAATAAAATTACACATATGTATGTACAAGAATTATATGAGTGTGTACATGAGAAATAAAAGTAATTCAAATCATATTAACACAATACAAGTGAGAACAAAAATCAGAAATCTGATTTCTTTATATTGATTTCATTTTGAGATACAAGACTTGATTATCCTTACAAACCTCTATGAGGGTAGAGACCAAAGTCAAATTTAGAAGCCTTTGATGGGCACCATACAAAATACCCTGACAACAAAAGAAAACTGAAGCTAGAAATATTGACCAGCTTGCCAACATTATTGTCATTTGACTCTGCAAAATATTCTTTATCAGTCATAGAATCTAATTTATAAACATACAAGAACACACAGACTGCCAAAGATAGATCATACACCTTTGAAACAAGTGGCTGAATAATATGATTCAGTTTTGAATCTTGTTGCCTCCAATAAGACCCTGCTATCATCAAGATAGTTAGGTCTTCTAGCAAACTCAAAATGAATGAAAGATAGAAAAATCTCACTTAGTATAGAGCGGACCTCATGATAGAATTTCCTTCTATTCTCCTCCCTCTGTCTTTTCATTTGATTAAGCTTTTATCCTTCTTCAATAACTTAAGGTGGTTGAACTACCTTTCTTTAGTTAAGCCATATTAGCTTAACTAATTAGTTAAGACAGGTAAATAATAATAAATATAATTAAGGGTCTAAATAATAGCTAAATAGATGGGACCCCTTGTGACTCCCATTAACTCATTTTATAATTATCTGACATAAAAATTATCCAAATCATTTAATTCAAAAATATCTCCTTGTAACTCCCGCTTCATATATATATATGCTCAAATTATAAATATCAGCAGTATATAATCATGTCCTCAAAATAGCATCATATCCAAACCATCCAATCAAAATGCTTAAAATATATGTTGTTGTCCTGAACAGTCCAAAAATAGAAGTGTTGTCTTCAAAATAAACAAATAACATACTCAATAGTCTAAAAGCCATATTTACTATGAGAGGCATTTTGACTCTTCTCATTACTGTCCTCTTTTGACTTTTCTGTAGCAACTTTTGACTGGTTAGAGTGTTGGGGCTGCAGAATTCCCTAGCCAACCATGTTGAAGAAACCAGCTTGAAACAACTGATTTAGCTCTTGAGGATCAACATCGAAATGTATAGATAATCTTGGCCTTCTATGGCCCCTTTGCCAATTTCCTCTGTTATTAGAATTTTTGCACCTGTTGCTTCTTCTACTAAAGAAGCTTATCCTGAAGCAATAGTCCAAAACATGTCATGAAAATTTCTTAATAATCCATGCATTAACTCTACCTAAAATAGAATTAAAAGTTGGCTCTTATCCTTTACCACAGAAGCACATGCAATCCATCCATAAAATCACCAACCAATTGATGTTCGGACGGGGAATGAACAAGGCTATTGGGAAGATGAAAGGACTGTATTGGGCGTAAAAATGGTATAATGGTCGGGAAACACCATGAGTATTGGTCAAGCAACTTCATAAAACATTCATACTAACATACAAAACACCAACCAATTCCCACCGTCTCTCTTTAAAAACCCATTTTATTCTAATGAAATTCACAACAACGGAACAGGGAGAAAATTAAATGTATTTAGGGAGGAGAAGGGGTTGTAATAAGCGTAAAGTGGTATAATGGTCAGGAGTGAGATGGCTAGTGTTCTCTTGATGACTAGAATTCATTATCTTCACATCATTACTGCCATTATTCCAAAACTTTGTCCAACGTTTGAACTCAATACCCAGGTGTCCCAAAACAACCAAAATATATAAAATCTTTAGAACTATCACCCCATCATTTCCCAGATTTATTTTATCTTACACAGATATTTATTTTTGAGTGAACGTGCAAGAGATTGTCCAACATCCAAAGCACAATAACTACGACCAACAGGTAGGGTTGAAAAGAACCAATACAACCAATTTACTTCCACTTAAAATACATAATCCAATAGTTACATAACAAGGTAAGATTGAAATTTTCAAATGCCTCTTATGCTCAATTTAATCAAACTTTTTAAAATCATTAACATAAACCAATTTATGTAGGTCATCTCTCATTATGCACATTTAACATCAACACTGAATAAAACCACTACACCCATTTTTAACATTGTAAACTTTGTTTCCCTTTCAATTGCAACTTTTAATTTCATATGTCACTTAAGAACATAATAATCCTAGTCACCAAACTCGCCCAACTAAAGGCACGATGGAAGGAAGTCTAAGCCAACAACAATTCGACATAATGTAAACACCGGAATGCCTATTTTGTGACAGACAGTATTTGAAAGTTTGATTGCTTTATTCACCAGAGATTCTTCAACAAAATTGACAAAGTCTTTGTAGGAAACACACAACCATCATGTAAGTAACATGTTTCCCCATTGTTCAATCAGAACTGAACTCAATTCAAAACCCCAGTATTTTTTCACAACCATTGAACTAAAGAGGGTCAGGTCTGACCAGAGAGAGAGTGCATATCAATTCAAGGAGTTTATAAAACCAAAATTAAACAACGACTATTCGAATCCAAAGTGCCATCAAATAATTTCTTTTGTATACATTCATAATCGTGGGAGGAATTTCAACAATGTTACCATCTAAAACCCAGAAATAGAACAAGGACCAAGATTCACATTCACCCGACGAGTTGTTGCAAAATTTTAATTTGTTCATAACAGTGATTATCTAAAACACATAGGGTCACAACCCGTATCCACAGGTTAGAATAATAATTTAAATGGAGAAATATATGACTGAGGCCAAAAAGGCGCTTGGGTTGTGTATACACATCAAGAAATATAACCCTTCACAACCCAAAAACAATGCTATGGAGGCAACTCATTTCAAAATTTCACAAGGAGGGAAACAAGGAGTAACAACATTTCATAGCCACCACAACCAACACTTGAGAACATAATCAACAGTCCTGAAATCACAATATTCGACGATAGACTAGAGTAAAAAATATTATTTGTGCAACCATAACCTAAAAATTCAATAGGGAAGGAAACCATAATCCATTTACAATATGCCAACCATATCGCATAGAACAGAGCATGCATATTCACCATTTTAACTTTAGAAATCCAACACCCAGCAAGCAAACTCCAAGAGCCAACCTTCTATTTTATTCTGGAGCAAAGAACGAAATGAATGGAGAACAAGAACTCATACATGTTGTGGAAAACGCAAGGAAGACCAGACTATGTTATTTCCTCCAAAGGTCACGCAACAAGGGGTAACCACAACTCGATACTAAACACAAATGAACTAAGGAAAGGTGGCATCCTCAAGGTATGGTTGGAGAGACGTGTAGTAATTGCACGTCATTTCCAACATAAATGACCACCAAACAATCAATACAAGCACGTGATACATTGCCCCAAACAACAGAATAGAAAAATATAGAATAGGCCACCAATTTCCAATTTAATCAACAACTTGCCCCTTGTGGTGTGCCACCAATATTTCATACTCATTTCTATAACAAGGAGTTTCTCAAAACTCACAATAAAATGTGTCAAAGAGCATAATGCCATATGTCCAACTAATCTCACATTTGCAAAGCTTGAATCCCCTTTAAAATAATAACATATATATATTCCAACATCATAATCATGAGTTAAGGTATGTGAGAGTTGAAACATAAACCTTTATCATACTCAACCAACCGTAACATAGCAATGCCCATAATCATGATAAAAGGCCAAAACAAAGTGCAGTGATAGTAATCAGGAGGGCCATTACACAACCAACTATAATTTACTCAAATCAAATGCAACTCAAATGCACACATCCAACCAATCGTCAAGTTGTCTTGGAGAACATTTAGAAAACTAGAGATACTCTACAAGAGCCTTTCT
>JASDQU010010854.1:314683-346263 GCA_032191745.1 Picea mariana | reverse complement strand
ATATATAAGTATTTAGGCATTGCAACCATTTTCATGAAGGGGTTTGAACTTGCGCTTTTGGGCGTCAACACTACCTAGTGAACTAAAATACACACATGAGTTGTTGATGTTTTGGTAGTTGCAAGAGGTATTTTCCTCCTAGACAACTTTTCTTAGAGAAGAAGAAGATTCCAAGAAGTCAAAGGAAGACCATTGAACAATTGAAGAACACCCCGGAAAATAATAAAGTGAAATAGAAAACCACAAAAGAGAAGTCGACCCACAAGAAATAATAATAAAGTGGAAATATAATTTTTAGGAAGAGAAGTCAACCCACAAAAATAATAAAGTAAATTTGAAGACCCAGAACAAGAATTTGGCCCCAGACAGGTGCCCAAATTAGTATAAATACAAGTCTGGATTAGTTCATTTGTACAGTCAGAAAGTTCTCCTTCTGCAGTGCGCACTAGGCAGTTACAGTTGCAACTGCAACAATTTCGCTATTTCTAGTCTCTGGTTCTCTTGGAGAGTGTGCCCCACTTGGGGAAGGATATTCTTGATTGCTCTTGGTGGTTTCTCTTGTGCACTAACTCTGGAGGAGTTGTGCTAAGGTTGTGTGGTGTTTCCCAGTTGCTTCATGCCAGTTGCAGTTGCAGTCACAGTTGCAGTTGCAGTTACAATTGCAGTTGATGTTACCAGTTTCCAATTGTGCCAATTTTATGGTGCATTATCTTACTCTAGTGACACGTCTATCTTACGTCATTTCTTTCGTGATGCTCAGTTTTATACCCTCGTTATGGTTTGAAAAGAAGAATATAAGTATTTGTTATCAGGGTTTCTTCATTGTTGGTTTGCTCTTGTGACTAGAGCTTGGTCATGGTTGTATTAGAATATTGGAAAGATTCTCTCTAAGAAACGTTGGTTGGGTTTTTCCCCCGAGTTTGGGGTTTTCCCAGGATAAGTCTTTGTCTTCTTGAGCTTGTTTATCTGCTTCTTATATATTTCAGTATATGCTTATTGAATGTTGAAAGAAGATAAAAATTATATGGTAAATCTAATGTTAACGAAACTAATGAAAATCTAACATGATTGTTGGTTCTTCATTATCTATTCTATGTTAGTCCTACCCTTACATATTGACCCTGGGTCATATTTAGTAAGCTTCCCAACAAAATCCATTAAAGTCTATCGGCCCCTCTGGTAAACCAGAGGGCAACGCAGTGCATGGAGTTCACTGTGTAGTCTCACCCAAGGGCCAAGATAGATCTATGGGTGGCTGCAATACTCAGGTTTTTGCAACCCAAGATTGAGTAAGATCTGTGGTTGTGCGCCGTAAACTTTATTCAATCCATTTAATATCTAGTTATAACATTCATTCTATGCATGCATGCAAAATACCATATCTACTTTGTTACTTCATTCATTCAACATTCATCAACTAATCAAACACAAAGACACATTCATTTTGTCATATAACACAGTGTTACCGTGGTTCACCCCCTCCTGGGCTACGTCCACAAAGATCTAGCTCTCAAGATTTTATTATAGTCTGGAAATATCCCATGCCGCACGTTGTTACAATCTTAGTTCTCCCTCTTTCCCACAAGCTCCTCAACCCTTGAGAGGTTGACTAGATCGCACCAGCCTCCTCAGCCTGTGATCTAACCCTCGGGATCGAATCTCTCACTCCTTCCTTATCTCACCAGCTAAATGAGTCATAAATTTCTTACAATTCTCTCTCTTTTTGTCCCTCTGTGTGTCTCTCTCTCCTAAGTACTACTTATTTATATCTTCGGCTCACCAGCCATTACAATGCATTACAAAAACCCTAACCCTAGTGTCGTTAGGTCTTCCATGCATGCGCATGTGCTTCTTTTCCTTCCAGCTGTCTTTTTCCTCTTGCATGCTTCTCCTCCAAAAATAGCCTTTCTTTCTGATTCGTCATGCATCCAATAGGCCCCCAACACTGACATGTGGCTCATCCTGGGCCACCTAAACCTTGTGTGCTTCATCGATCTCTCCTGCGATCGCCTGGAACTTCTATGTGATTTCATTTGTTTATGTTTGAGCCTGCGAGGTCTTCTCCTTGAGTGCGTCCAATACCTGCACTGCAATCTCGTCGTTGATCATCTCTGGGCACTCTGCCTGAGTTTGTGCCATGTTTTTCTCTACGTCTTCCGCATGCACAATGACCTCTATTACTCGCTCTTGGAGTAGTTACATTTGATCTTAGCGCTTCTTCTTCTATGTCTATGCAACTTTGAGTTCTGCCTGCAGTTTCTTCATATCTTGCACTCCTTTGACGTGCTCCGTGATCGACATTGTCTTCTACCTCTGCTTGAGGTCCTGGATAGTTGTGCTTATCCTTTCTTCTTCTTGGTCCCACTGTTGGACCTATTGATCCTCTTCCAGTTTTGTCCATAGTTGTGTTTCCTTCTCAAACAAGTCGGTCACCGCACAGACTTATCGCTCCATCTCTTTTATCTGCTTTGTTGCTTCTTGATTCCTCTGCTCCTTCACTTCTAGTGGAGTGGTAGGTATGAGATGCTCTTGGAGGTGCTCAATCTCCTGCCTATATTGATCGATTGTCTACACAATCTGATCAATCTTCTGTGTCACTGTAAGCTCTTTTTTCTGCGCGCTCTTTCGGATTTTCTCGTAGGCTATGGCCAATTCCTACTCCAGCCTATCCGCGTGGTATTTTTCATCTTTGGTCTTGAGCTTGGCCTACTCGAGTATCAATTCCAACGCGTCTTAATTGTCCTTTGTCTTTTGCAATTATGTTGTGTCTATGTATGCACACGACTGTACCTCATGCGTGACGTTGACTTGTAGTTTGTACAAGGCCTTGGTTGGTATCCGCGTCATTACCAACTATATTTGGGCCAAATCCTTCAAGGGTTTCTGCCCCACATTTTCATCCATTCGCAGCATGCTGGGTGTGACGTGAAATGTTGAGCTCAGTTGTGTTATCGTCTAGATCATATCTTGCTCGCTTGATCCAGCCTCGCCTCATGCATGTGATGTTGATGGGACTGTTTCTATGCCTCTATCGTCCCCCTATATTTATTTGAGTTGTTGGAGGAGTTGCCTCATGTATGCTAGCTCCTCCTCAATCTTGTCCCTTTGGCGTTGAGCATTGTCAAAATCCTCCATTGTGCGATCCTGGACCATTTGGGCCACAAGGTATGCATCGTCCTCTGTGATTGTGTATTATGGTGGTGTTTTGTGCGCCTTAGATTTCTTGCACGCACCCCCCATTTGTATGACTGGCCTCTTGGTCTGGCCTTGCTTCTGCTCAGTAGTACTTGATGTGTTTCCCTATGTTGTCTCAATCTGTTTCTCCTGTACCTGTGGCACCTGTGTGTTGTTCTTCTTCCCCACCTAGGTGCCTTTCTTGGACACCTTCCCTTTTTTCTATTGCACCTTGTTCTGACCTATCCTTGGCTTCTTGGGAACTATTATCTCTTCGACAGGTGTATGTACCTGCCCTACCTTCGCCTCCATATCTGCATGTGTTTCTTGATTCAGGACTGGAATCCTCCAGTCATTGTTCCAATCCTTAATGGCCATCTATATGTCCTCCTCCTCGATGCAGTAGCACAGTTGTAGCCATTGATTGTCGGGATCCTTCTGTGTTTGGATCCACATTGCATTCCTAGTCGCTTTGAAGTTGGCTATGCCCTGATACTGTGCGACCATTTCCGGTGTAACCTGCCAAGTGTTGGTGATGCTCTCTTGTAGGTCGTTGTGATATCCTTCGAATATGCATAAATTCTCCTTTCTTTTCTTGGGGTCTAAAGCACACCCCAACGATAGGTATCGTGTTCCGTGGCAAGGATTGGGTCTTTTGGAAAAGAATGAATACTTAGGCTCCTTCCATCCGATCAAGGCGATCAGGATGAGTAGCCATGAATAGTGAAATTATGTCCCCAGGTCCCACGCATCCTTGCAATCTTCCAGGAACAGATTCAACAAATACGGGGCCCAGCTAAGTGTGGTACCCTCTGCACACTGTGTTGTAGCTGCAACAACCCCGGTAGGGACTTCCTCCTTGCGGAATTTCCTGAGTAATTTGCATGCCATAATTTTCGTGGAAATTCTTGTCGTTGTGTCACTAATACACTTGATTACTATTCTGCATGACCCCCTTTCGATACTATATTTCTTCTTCATTTCCTCAGCCAGTGCCTTCTCTCTTATTTTGTTCTCAAGGAACTACATGGGTGCCTCCCCCCATGATGGAAGCCATGTGATGTATGCAATGAGCTCTACATCTATTGAGACGATCTATTCCAGCCACAAGTATCCTTTGTGGGTGACTTCCATCAATTGCTTGATGTAGTTGTTTGCGTATTGGCCCCTCCCAAAGTGTGGGATTTCCAACGGGCCTAGAATCTTGTTTTTGGCTAGTCCAATTTCCAACTGGAATGGTTGGTTAATTGGTTCGCCAAAGGGTCCAATACCCACAGTCTCTAGATAGACTTTCTTGGAAAACTCTGGGAACTTGTCTGTGTCCTTCACATCATGGTCTGAGTACCTTAATTTCTCCACGTGGCCTAACATATTGCCTACGATACTTACCCCTTCTGGAATGCATGGAAATACAATGGTTGTGGCGGCTTGCCTGCACGGTGACCTTGGTACTGGTTGTTTTCCCTTCCGTTGTGGTGGCTGAATCAAGGTTCCATCCTCCATTGTTCTCTCTTCGGCATACTCATCTTCTCGGCTGGTGACATATTCCATTGTGCCCTCCTGTAGTTGTTTCGGCAAGGTTGTGTGTGATCTTTCTGGTGCGGTCATTTATTCCTAGTTTGGTACCATCCCATTAACCCTCAGGGCTTCTTCAAGTTTTTTGGGGTGTGAGTGATTTCCTACGTCCTCAACAGGTTAGCCCTGGCCCCCTTTTGGCACATCAATGTCCATGCCCACTGGTGTTATCTATTGGGTTTCCTCCACGATAGGTGTGGGGCTTCCTGGTGTCATAATGGGTGACAATATTGCATCCACATTGATGATTTATGGAGGCTGAAGTGGTTGTTGTTTGCTTCCATGTGCTTGCGGTGGGGATCTGGTGTTGCTTAGGGGTCGTCTTCCAGTCTGGCTCGATTCTCCTAGTTTGGGTGGTGCTATGGTGTTAAGGGTGTTGTCTGTCGAACGTAGTGGCCTTTGTAACCTCTGTAACCTTCACTCTCAGCTCTGTATACTCTATTTATCTCTGCTTTTCTTACTTTCCCAATAACCTCCCCAATCTTGTGTTCTAGTTTATATAGGAAATGTCGGAATCTTCTCGGAGACGTTACCCAATTTTTTTTTTAATTGAACTAGCGCTTCCCACGTACTTGCCATTGATTTCCCTTGCCATCGCCAGTTGGCACGATTAATGTGGCGTCCCATCAATCATTTTTTTATTAAGTATGATAGTCGTCGTCCATTGGCSGTTATTTGTCGTATCTGTCTTTCCCATTGTTTCCACTTTTTAGTGACCGTTGGACTTTTCTTTGTCATGCTAGCATTTCTGAGTGTGTGTGCCCATTCTCATTTTTTGGCACATTATGCCTTTATTCATGTTCGGCATGGTAACCCGCCCCCCGGTTTTTTTTTTTAGTGCTGGGAGGTTGAATGTCCCTACACAACTTCAGTCAACTCCCATTGATCATCCCTCTGAGTTTTGTTCCTCCTAAATCTTTCAACTGTAAAGCTCCCCCATCTGTGACCGTCTTTACTTCATATGGTCCTAACCAATGCATTCTGAGTTTTCCTGGGTGTTGAAGGGATTTACTGTCATACACCAAGGATAAGTCTCCTTCCTTGAAGTCTTTCCTCTTAATATGTCTGTCATGCCAAGCTTTGTCCCTTTCTTTTTGTACTTCTTGGTGAAATCCTGCTAGAATCCTATCTTCATCCATGATCATTAGCTGATTTAGCCTTTCCTGTACTGCGCCTTATTCTGTCATGTTTGTAATTGTTGGTACGCACAAACTAGGTACCAAAACTTCTAATGGAACCATTGCTTCTTGTCCATACACCAATTTGAATGGTGTATCTCCTATCAATTTTTTGCATGTGGTCATGTATGCCCACAATACTGTTGGTATCTTCAAGTCCCAATCATCCCTATTTACGTTGTAGATCTTCGTCAGTGCATTTTCAAGGATTTTGTTAGAGACTTCCACTATTCCATTTTCTTGAGGATGATATGGTGTACTCTTTTGATGATGAACTTTAAACTTCTTAGTCATAGCCTTAATAGTATTGTTAATGAAATGAGTGCCTTCATCACTCGTCAAAATCCTCGGGCAACCAAATCTAGCGATCACTTGCTCAAACAAGAAGTGTGATGTTTTCTCTGCGCTGCAATATTTTACTGGTGTTGCTTCTACCCATCTTGTTAGGTATTTTGTCGCAGTGATAATGTACCTTTCTCTTGACCTTTTTGTTGGTGGGTTAATTGGTCCAAAAAATCTATTGCCCATTTTTTGAATACCTGCAACGTTACTTGTGGTCGCAGGGGCATCTCATCCCTTCTATTCGGTTTACCAACCCTCTGACATACATCACATTTATGGAAGTAGTCCTTTAAGTCTCTATGCATGGTCGGCCACCATAGTCCTATGCGCAATACCTTATGCATGGTAGCTTTGCCTGCATAATGTCCTCCTTTTATTCCCTCATGGGTTTTTTCTAAGATCCTTGGTATTTCATGTTCTAGCACACATATTCTCAAGATGCTATATGCACCCATTTTGTATAAGTTTCGTGCAATCAACTGCTAGTCTGCAGCCTTGACTAGCATATTCTTCTTCTGTGAAGTGTTGTATTCATGTGGCATAGTCCATGTACTAAAGTATTGGGTGATGTCTGTGAAGTATTCATCGGCTATCTAGACTAAAAATAATTGTGCGTTGGGAAAGTTGTCCTCTAGATTTATGGGTTCCTCTCCGTTAGTGATCCTTGACAGGTGATCAAGTCCTACATTCAACTTTCCTAGTTTGATTATTACTTCAAAGTCAAATTCTTGGAACAACAATAACCATCTACAAATCCTACCCCCCAACATTGGATTGTTGACGAGGTATTTGAGCGTTGAATGGTCTATGAACGTCTTGAAATGTTTTCCCAATAAATAATGCATGAACTTCTGGAGTGCATAGACCATCACTAAGCCTTCCCTTTCTATGGTATTGTAGTTTTTCTCTGATTCTGACAGTTTTCTGCTATAAAATGTTATAGGATGGTAAAATTCTCTTTCTCCTGTCTACACTAGAATATCTCCAAGTGCTATTGTTGATGCATCTACATGTATGTGGAATGTCTTTTCCCAATCCGGGAATACTAGTATTGGTGAGGTTACCCTCTTCTCTTTCAGGGTATCCAGACGGTGCTGATAGTCCTCATTCCACTAAAACTTTGAGTCTTTCCTTAGCAATTTCTCCATTGGCGCAGTGATCTGCGCATACCCATTTATAAATTACTTGTAGTATCTTGTGTGTCCCAATGTCGTTCTCAATTAGTGGACTATTTTTGGTGGTGGCAGGTTAACAATTACTGCAATCTTAGTCGGATCTACTAGCAAGCTTTGCTTGCATACTATATGGCGCAATAGTATCCCAAAAGGTGTTCTGAAGATGGGATTCTTGATATTTAACGATATATGGCACTGCCGACATCTTTCTAACATCATACGTAAGACCTCTACATGGTCCAATTGTCCAAATATACCTCTAGAAACTGGTGGATAAACTCTTTAAAAGCAGTTATGACTACTCTATAGAATATTGTTGGTTCATTCTTCAGTCCAAACGACATGACCATATACTGGTAGGATCCCCATTTTGTGGCAAAAGTGGTCTTGTATATGTGTTCTGGTGCTATCTTGATCTGATGGTATCCTAAGAATCCGTCGATGAATGAATAAGCTTCTCGTCCTCCTACATTCTCCAACACTTCATCTATGAAGGGAATAGGGAACGGGTCATGTAAGCATGCATTGTTAAACTTTCTCAAGTCGACAGATATTCTTATTCCCCCCTTGTTCCTTTTCCTGAACTACCATCAAGCTTATCCATTCTGATTTATCTACAGGTTCTATGATTCCAGCTTCCAACATCCTATCGATCTCAGCTTTGACGTTTTTCTTATATATCGAGTTTAGTCTGTATGGTCGTTGTCTGGTCGGTCTTCCCTCAACTCTGAGCGGTATCTTCATTTCACCTATCTCTCCTACTATGCCTTTCATTTATGTGAACGTTGTTGGGAACAAGTCATTGTACTCGCGCAGTAACTATGTTATACTTTCCACTGTTTTCCCATCCCAGTAGTCTCCAATGCTGGCCATTTTGGGATTATTAACTGTCCCAATATTGAATTTCTTCACTTTGATTGGCATAGCAATTACTTCTGATTCCAGAGGTGGACCTTCCACTTCTCTCTCGCCTTCAACTTCCTCAATCTGAATATCGCACAGGTCATCTTCATCTGGTGCTTCTTTTTGCACATGGTAGCATGACAATAGTTCTTTCATTGTCTATCTTTTTTGTTGTTGTTCTTATGTCATAAGTTCAACTTCTGGTTCCTTAATGAATATCATCCCTCTGATTTGTTTAAGTATTGTGTCTATGTTGGGGTTCTCATGCTCAAATGAGAAAGTGACTGTAAAGTTCTGTTGTAATATTGTCCATCTTGTAGTTCCTCTATGCAGTTCTTGGTCTGTATACCAGTTTGTTGGGATACCTTCTAATGTGTAAAAAAAATGATGAGGCCATTCCTCCGGTGGTGTCATCCTCCACAACATTCTGCACTTCACCAATTGTTTTTTTGGTGCTCCCTGTCCAACATATTTCTCTAGCTGGTTGCTTCCTTGTTCTACGCCAAACCTAATGCACAGTAACCATTTACATTGGTACCATTCCTTGATTGTTTCTTTGTGCGCACCCCACCATCGTGCAGGTGTCACCTTGAGTGCTATATCTAGGGCTAAGAGCCTCTGATGTTCTAACACTTCATCTCTGTACCGTGTTAAGAATGCTTCCTAGGTCGTTCACCCCATGGAAGCTGGGAAGTTCCCTTATCTCCATACCTACCCATCTTACTGCATGGTCTATTCTTGTGCATCTTCTTATGGAGACTTCGTGTAACCTTTACTGCCAATTTTCTAAGCATGTATCTAAGTCTGATGCACATGAGGTGATGCTTCGCCAACTGATTACCCCATCTGCAGTTGGGTTCACGTAGTCCTCATCTCGCGCAGTTGTTTTGTACAACTGGTTAATTTCTTCCAGGTCCAAGAAAGTAGGCTCTACAAATATTTCCCCTTTAGATGGGTCCATTGGTGCAATGACTCTGCATTGTTGATATTATGGTAGCTGCGGGAGGTATTTACCTCCACGTGTGAACCTGACAAGAATAGAAGACTCCGGGAAGCAAGAGAAACCCTAATGAGTTGCCTAATAACTCTAGAAGACTTGTCAGCTCAAGAAGATAATTTATATTAGGTTATTAGCCTCCAAGAGAAGAAGTTGGCCAGAAATAATAATAATATATTGAACAGACAGGTACCCAGAAGGAGAAGTCGGCCCTAGTAAGTCTTCCAGAACCACTATAAATATAGGGTGCCAATCTCTCATTTGACACATCTCAGCAGTTGTAGAGAGCCAGTTTTGCGCAGTGCAGTTGCAGTCTTGTGCATAGGTTTGGAGGAGAGTTGTTGGTGCAGTTGTTGCAGCTAGTAGTTACGTTTTGGCTTGGGCTATCTCTTGGCTAGGGTTTGGAACATTTTATCAGTCTTTTTTGGTGCACTATCCTTAGGGAAAGGCGCGCTACCCTTTTTTTGGTTATCTAGCCTAGGGTTTGCTTCCGAAGTGATTCTCTGTCAAGGTTAAGGTGCTCGGAGGGTGGCTTCGGCCTATGGTTGGGTGAAAAGGGTATTGTCAATGGTAAAACGAGCACACAATCTTTCATATTCTAACAAGTTATGGGCCCACACCTCCTTCATTTAGTCTAAACACTAGAAGTAAACATAGCCACTAGGATATTGAGTTCGCTGAGGAATTGTTGCTAGGGTTACTAGCATAAGCAGCGTCCAAGACATTGTCGCTAGGGTTACTAGCATGAGCAGTTGCAGAAACCCTAATCCTCTTGTTGAGGCACCTTAAGTGAAGATATTGACCTAATCTCCGAACAGAACAGTGTGCTCTAGCCTAGCGCATCTCATGATACTCTCAACAAGCCAAGACGTAAAGTTTGAGTTTATGTTCAAATCTAGGGTTTGACCAAGTCAAAGCAACCATGACTTATTCTATGAAGTCAGAGAACAAGTTAGATGGAGCCTCTAACTTTAGAGCATGGAAGACAAGGATTGACCTCATCCTTGCCAAGAATAAAGTGTTGGATATCATGAAATGAAATATCGTGAAGCCAAAGTTTGAAAAAGGAAAAGAGAAGGAAGTGTAGAACGTTGCAGCTATGGAGAAGTTCAAAGATAGTAATATCAATGCTATGAGTATCATAGTGGAATCTATAAAAGACCACTTGATACCCTACATCTCCCATCTTGACTCATCGAAGAATATGTATGATGCCCTAAAAAATCTCTTCTCAGTCAGAAACATTGGACAAGTAATGAGTTTGAAGAATGAGCTCTGTGACATGAAGATGAATGACGACGACAACATAACATCATACTTTGTGAGAATCTCTCAGTTAAGAGATAAACTACAAGCTATTGAAGAGATCATCTCAGAGAAATAATTGGTAAACATAGCACTCAATGGTCTTCCAAAGACGTGGGATGCATTTACCGCAAGCATGAACACAAGAAAGGAGTATCCAATATTTGAAGAACTTTGGACTTGTTGTTCTCAAGAAGAGTCAAGGATCAGTGAAAAAGAGAAACCCCAAAAGAAGTACGATGATCAAGCCTTCACAGCAAGATTCAAGAACTTCAGGAACAAAAGAAAGTTTGGTTCAAGGAGGAAGCCAAATCAAGAGAAAGACTTTTCAGAAGTACAATGCTTCAACTGTCGAAAGTATGGTCACTACAAGAATCATTGTCCCAAGCTAAAGAAAAGGAAGGAGAAACATGAAGCATCGATTACAGAAGAAAAGGAACCCACAAAGAAGGCCAAGCGGGATGGAAGAGACTTCTTCTTCTAAAGGTAACAAAACTCTTCTTATTTCTTGTACATATCTTGTTTGTATCGTCTCTATACATATCTTGTATATCTATCTCTTGAAAGATAATATATTCCAAGAATAACTATACCTATGGAAGAACAACAAGATAAGAATGGATATCATTAGATAATACACATGAAAGGATGAAATACAAATCATGTGGAACCTATTGCAAGATAATCCAAATCAATCATGAAGAGACTTAGAAGAAGCAAAGACAGAAATAAGTTAGCAATCAAGAGGAAATTGGAAAAAGACTTATGATGTTTTTGTAGAAGACAACAAGACGGAAGCGTGGACTCTATTGGACAAGAGAGCCAATTATATATTGCAGAAGACAATAAGGATGCAGATGGAAGTGTGGACTCTGTTAGACGGAGGGAGCCGATTATATACACTCATACATGAAGCAAGGATTAGGAGGGAGATAATCCTATGATCCATTGAAGATGATGAAGTATATATCCATGATAGAAGTCATGAAAGACAGTACATATTCTTCAAAAGAGAAGCCTTAAAGTATCCCTGGTTGTCCATCCACATCCGTGATCCTATGATAGAATCTTTAAGGCATGGAATCTACAAGAAACTCCATAGACCTGAGAACTAAAGAAACACATGAAGATTCCAAGAAAGAAAGGAAGCCAGAACAACCAGTCATTATATCAAGAATCACAAGATTGTCATCCTGATGTAAACTCAATAAAAGCAATCAAGCAGAGGAACTGAAAGTCATGATGAAGAACAGTGTATGGAAGACTTATGAATTAAAGCATTACGAGATCCAAAACTAGAGGTTCTCCCAGATGGAGGGAGAAGACTATGATGATTACTTGTTCCAGTAAACCAGACTTATCTCTACATGAGTCATTATATCATCCGCAACATCCATAAGTTGGAGTTCTACATCAAATGAATACAAAGAATGTTCTCCAGGGAAATTGAATAAAGAGTGTATGAAGAGCAATCTCAAGACTTTGAGGCATACCAGAAAGAGACCCTTGTATGCAGATAGAAGAAGATAACTTGGTGGAGAACCTCCAGTGCACAACAGAAGCATGGTGAATATTTCCTATAACATCAAGATGATTACTCAGTAGATCAGATCTCATGATGACAGAAGAAGTGCCACATGGATATGTTCCAGTTCTCCAACAATAATATACTCTATTGTTCAGAGCTACATGAAGCCTTCACAGTGTTCTAGACCAAAGTACATTTGAAATCAAGCATTACATTATCCATAATGAAGTCCAGAAAGGAGAAAGTGGTTCTCCAACACATATCTCCACAGATGAGCAGATAAGCAGACATTTTGGTAAAGCTTCTATCCAAGATGAAAGAGTTTGTGTACTCAAGATGGAGCTCGTGGAGACAACTTCCTTATTGAAAAAGGAAGAAATGACTCCCAGGTTGGGAGGGAGCACTGAAAATATTATTGAGGACATTCATTTTCAAGATTGAAAAATAGTCTATCTTGAACAGATGCTTTCTTGTTCGGAAAGTGGATTGAGATTTCTGATGGACAACGATTTCCCATTGTGGTTAACATGGGAAATGGTCCAGATTGCTGATGTATCATAGAAAACGACTTCCCATTGTGGTTAACATGGGGAGTGGTCTAGGCAGTCTCTCTTCTTGAGGGTTACTCAAGAAGACTGGCCTACCTCGTCGGACAGCAATTTCTCATTGTGGTTAACATGAGGAATGGTCTGTTTTTTAGGTTGATACAGGATAGTCTTTTCCTCTTGTCGTTAACAGAGGAAATGGTTCAGACAGTCATTCCTTAGGGTTTATACATTCTCTCCAGGGTGCACTTTGATTAGTGTAGGAGGAATGGCCCAAGGTGGGGAATGGTCTAGGCTCAGCAATCAGGGACAGGCATTCGTTAGGGTTTATACATTCTCTCCAGGGTGCATTTTGATTATTGTAGGAGGAATGGCCCAGGGTGAGGAATGGTCCAAGCTCAGAAATCAGAAACAATCATTCCTCCTTGTTTGAGAAGAATAGGGAAGATAGCCCATTGTTGATGTAATACACTGAGGGAAGATATTCTTTCATATCTCACAGATGTGAGTGAAAGATTGGCCCAAATGATTCAGTTTATATCATAACATTTTTTCTGTGCAAGTTGCTATCAAATGTTTGTTATGAAGACTATATGACAGTAGATGTATACTACTGTGGTGGATATGTTCCACTATTTGTAACTATACATTGTTGATCAAGTACTTGTGTGTTACTTGGTGTGGTAGTGTACCATTGGATTGTAGTTATGTACTACTATGGATAGACACAGTTGTTTTCTATTTTCATTCTGATTGTATTGAAGACTATCAGCAGTTTATTGGAGACAATCATCATCCAAATGAATGATGAACAGGGATTTTCTAGACAGAAAATGGTTCAGAGCATTTACTCTTCTAGACTAGAATAATGGCTCTTGTATCACTCTGTGGAGTGAGCATCATGTCTGATTACTCAGATAGAGTATGGTTTCGAGAGATGATGCAGCTGATGACACTGATGATGATGATGGTGCTCATGATCTAGTCCATACAAATATGTTGATGCTAATGGGTGAATGGTATGTTTTTGTGCTCAAGACCATTACCTGTAATACCTCCCTAGCTAGGAGGGAGTGTTGATATTATGGTAGTTGCGGGAGGTATTTACCTCCACGTGTGAACCTGACGAGAATAGAAGACTCTGAGAAGCAAGAGAAACCCTAATGAGTTGGCTAATAACCCTAGAAGACTTGTTGACTCAAGAAGATAATTTATATTAGGTTATTAGCCTTCAAGAGAAGAAGTCGGCCAGAAATAATAATAATATACTGAACAGACAAGTACCCAGAATGAGAAGTCGGCCCCAGTAAGTCTGCCAAAACCACTATAAATATAGGGCAACAGTCTCTCATTTGACACATCTCAGCAGTTGCAGAGAGCCAGTTCTGCGCAGTGCAGTTGCAGTCTTGTGCACAGGTTTGGAGGAGAGTTGTTGGTGCAGCTACTGCAGCTAGCAGTTACGTTTTGGCTTGGACTATCTCTTGGCTAGGGTTTGGAACATTTGATCAGTCTTTGTTGATGCACTATCCTTGGGGAAAGGTACGCTACCCTTTGTTTGGCTATCTATCCTAGGGTTTGCTTCCGGAGTGATTCTCTGTCAAGGTTAAGGTGCTCGGAGGGTGGCTTCGACCTATGGTTGGGTGACAAGGGTATTGTCAATGGTAAAATGAGCACACAATCTTTCATATTCTAACATGTATTCCCCTATATCGAAGGTCATATTCCGCGTCCTTGTGTTGATTATGGCCCAGTTATCAAATGCCCAATCCAAACCCAATAATGCCAGATAAGGTGTTGTGCCATCCACTATTTCGATTACTTCAAAGTCAACTTTAGTCTGCACTCCATCCAGGTTTATTGTCACTCATTTTAGTCTTCCAATTGGTAGAAATCTATGTTGGTTTGCTAGTTTCAGTTGAACAGGTGAATATCTTAATGTGGGTTCTCCCATACATTTCCATGTCTTCTTGGGTAATACATTGACTTCGGATCCTAAATCTAGTATGATATCTCCCATGTTAAAATATCTAATGTTGGCATTCAGCCGGAATTCCCTACTTGTTCTTCTCCTTGTATGCAAGTGATTGATTGTTTTCTGCTCTAGGTTTCCTTCTGCTTCTATGCTACATCTTTCTAGCATATTTTGTAATACTTTGACAGAGGATGGATCATTTAGAAATCTAACACAGGATTGCAAAAAACCATTAATGGTACTTACTTGTCCCATGGTTGTGTTCCTTTGGTGTGATCTAATGATGGAGGCATCTCTTACTCTATTACTTCCTTAATATGTTGTGCGGTTGATGTCGATGCAATGTCTGGTTTCATGAATTATTTTCTAGCTTGATTGAATATCTCCTTCTCGTTCTGCACATCAAACTGTTTCTTTGGTTCAGCATTCTTCTTCACCCATTGATGGTGTACTGGCTCTTGTCTTAGTGCATCCTTTCCTATTTTATCTCCTCCCCATGTAACTATGTTGATGTTTCTCCCTTCATCTGTTGCTTCTACTGAAATCCACTGAACATTATGATTGTTCTGATTCCTTTTTTCCTGGATCTTCCCTAATAGTGTCGGACATTCTTTTGTGTCATGATCTGATGCGTGACAATACATACAGGCCGCTAGTGGAAGTGGGAATTCTCTTGCATAGTGTCCTAGTTGTTGACAGTTGTGACATACCACTGGTTCTCTACCTCTTCCAAAGCCTCCTCTTTCTCTTCCTCCGCCTTTGTATCCATCTCGATCCCCTCGTGGCACGTTATACTGAGGTGCCTGGTTATACTACGTGGTATTATAGTGTGGTTGTGCGGTATTATACTGCAGTTGCACAGTGTTTTATTGTTGTTGCGTAGTGTTATACAGTTGTTGCGCAGTGTTGTACAAGGATGGTACTTGATTAAACTGAGGTGCAGCTTGCTCGGTCATCATTTTTGCCTGCACCCTATATGCATCTGATGTTCTCTCCCTCATCAAGTCCATGGTTATGCACTCTTTTTCATCGTGGCCTACTGACTTACAAAAGTTTCAATACAAGATTTTTGGTACTGTCTGGTACTTATGCATCATTGGGAAGTGGTATGGATCATGACCCTGTTTCTTACAAATTTGGCACCATAGTCCTCCTATTGGTAATGGATTTGGCATTCTCGCTACCATGTACTGCGCGAATGTTGGACATTTGTTTTTATGGTGTCATTTTGTCCTACATGTGGTACACCGTATGGCTTCTCTTTTGTCCTTGTTCTTGTTATGGTTCAGCTTGAACGTTAAGTTAATCAGATTCTCCTTAAACTCCTCCATGGTCGGGTCTGTCTTTTGATATTGGTTCTCTTCCAGTTGTAGGTCTTCCTTGAGAGCCTCTTCCTGTGCCTGAAGCTTCTGTTGTCGCAATGGATACTTCAAGTGTGGTATCAGTGAATTGACGAGCAAATGTGTATGCTGCATATTTGTCATGATGTGTTTTAGCTTCCCCTTCAATAGTTTAAATCTGTGGTCAATATCCCATACAAATTCTCCTGGTTTCTGTCTAATCTCTATCATCTCGTTCATGTATTGATCCTCTGAACTAGGCTTTTGGAACTCATTTATCAGCAGCTTCTTGATATCTTTGATCGTTCTGGTTGTCCCTAGAGGATTGTTTGCAGTTAAACTCATATACCAATCCAATGCACGGTCTCTTAATGTGATAGCTAACTGTGTTAGTTTAGTGTCCTCTTCCATGATATGTTTTTCTTCCCAAATCTTTTCATAGATAAACATGTGCTTCTTTGGGTCCTCTGATGCCTCTCCTTTGAATTATGGTAACCTGATGGTTGGATCATGTCCTTCCATCTTAAATGTTGAACTACTACCTCTGCGCGGTGTAGATAATTGACTACTACTTCCTGAACTGGCTCCCCCATTTGTTGTTCCTTATGTAGATGTACTTCATGTTGTCTTCCTTCTCCCAAAATTTGATTGTCTAAACGGTGGTGTTCTTCTTGGTGTATTAGTCGGACTTGGGTTTATGGGTTCCACACTAACACTGATATGGATAGCAATGTTCCCTTATATTTCCACTCTTGGACCTCTCATCTTCCTTTCATATATTGTGTGCAGGATTTCCTCACTCTTCTCCACATCCCAGAGATCCTCTACCTCCTCTTCATCACTTTCCAAGCCTTCCCTCATGGCTACGACTCTCTTATTAGTGTTCACCTTATATTGGTAGGATACTCCACTGCGCTTCTTTCCAGCTGTTGCCATGATCCGCTTGATTTGGTCGTCATCCATTAGAATTGGGTCCAAGTCCTCCTCCTTCTTTCCTTTATCCCCTTCTCCTTCCATTTTTCCTTTTCTTGTCAGTGCTTCCCCTTTCCCCCATGCACGCAGGGAAGTTTAGCTATCTGACTCCATCGTCATTACACCTTTGTTATATAATAATATCTTAATGGAAGTATATAGTGATCTGATGTACCTACCTCGAGGTCCCTTCAATAAATCTTTTTCAGATATGTTGTAGGATTCCATTGTATATACTGCAAACTTTGTGATGAATCCAGTAACAATGTTGTCTAGCCAGAAATCTATTGTGTGCGTAAACTTATTATCAACTCGTTGTAGTTGCACGATCTCTTCAGGATTACACTCTAGCTATATGATCTGATTCGTATGATGGTTGTCTTTCAATCTTTTTATCCACTACTGCAATATGTGTGGGAAATCACAAAAAAATACTTCATGTAAGTCAGTGAATACGTACTTGTCCAGATATTTGCGCGGTGTCAACTTCGGGTTTATGTTATCTTTCTGCACAAACTCTAGCTCTGTTGTCTTCAACCAGCTCTTTAGCTCTGCCTTCGTGGGATTCCATGGTCTCAACATCCCCTTTCAACTTCTCATTCCCCTCAACATCTTGTGATCCGRTCTAACATTCTCCACAAATCTCATATACTCAATCTCATTTCCTTCCACACAACCAGTAACAGAACCATTTGTTGGTTCTTCATTATCTATTCTCTGTTAGTCCTACCCTTACATCTCAACCCTGTTTCGGATTTAGTAAGATTCCCAACAAAATCYCTTAAAGGCTATCGGCCCCTCTGGTAAACCAGAGGGARACACGGTAAATGGAGTGCATTGCGTAGTCTCACCCGAGATATATCTATGGGTGGTTGCAATACTCAGGTGTTTGCAACCCAAGATTGAGTAAGATCTATGGTTGTGCGTCGTAAAATTTATTCAGTCCATCTAATATCTAGTTATAACATTCATTCTATGCATGCATGAAAAATACCAGATCTACTTAGTTACTTCATTCATCAACTAATCAGACACAAAGACACATTCATTATGTCACATAACATAGTGTTACCATGGTTCACCCCCTCCTGGGCTACGTCCACAAAGATTTGTCTCTCAAGATTTTATTATAGTCTAGAAATATCCCACACCGTGCATGGTTACAATATTAGTTCTCCCTCTTTCCCACAAGCTCCTCGATCCTTGTGAGGCTAACTAGATTGCACCAAGCTCCTCAGTCTATGATCTAACCCTCGGGATCGAGTCGCTCACTCCTCCCTTAGCTCACTAGCTGAATGAGTCATACCAGTTATCTCTCTTTTTGTCCCTCTGTGTGTCTCTCTCTCCTAAGTACTACTTATTTATATCTTCGGCTCACCAACCATTACAATGCATTACAAAAACCCTAACCCTAGTGTCATTAGGTCTTCCATGCATGCGCGCGTGCTACTTTTCCTTCCAGATGTCTTTTTCCTCTTGCATGCTTCTCCTCCAAAAATAGTCTTTCTTTCTGATTCGGCCTGCATCCAACAATGATTTAAATGGAAAAAATTATTATTCCCAAAACCTTTTTACCTTGTTGCCATGTTTTTTCTTCTCGTTCCTTCATAGAATCTAGAGTTTTGGCAAGTCGATCTTTAGGAGGGACCAATATCCTTATCTAGCACTTTGTTCTTTCGAGGCCATTCCATCAAACAACCTAATGGAGCACACTTGATGTTGGTTTCTTACAGGTCTCTTGAATACTTCAATCTGTGGCCATCTCTTCATACCATCTTCCCCTTTTCCCCTAGATGCATAAAGTCACCTCATGTCATTTATGCAGGAATTGGACCAAGCAAACAAAGAGGATATTTATAAAAAATATATCCAAGTCATCTGGATCACACCTTTAGAGGGATTTCCATTATGACCACTTATTGGCACTAAGAGATGGCCTAATTATCGAACCTCCATACACAAACAAACATTGGATGTATGCCTTTAGGTGTTAAATTTTCTCTTAACCAATTAAGTGTGTTCAATATTCTTTAAATTTAGACTATTAAAACAATAATTGCATGCATAAGGATCACTGAAAGAAAGACATCCACAGTATACACAAGATTTATCTTGGGAAACCTTGTGGGGAAGAAAACCCACCAAAGCTTCTTTAATATAGATTCTTCAACAAGTACAATGTCTCTCTCAAGAGAAATCTCACCAAAAAGAAGATAAACCAGAAACCCTAACCAGAATAGGGTAGTGCACCACTAGACCAAGATAGTCCTCCACCTAATAACAAAAACCCTTCATTAGAACACCCTTCCTCTGTAGTTGTGTCACCCTTCCTCTGTAGTTGTGTCACTCTCTTAGACTTGTGAAATTTTCTTGTGTGAGAGAGCTTGTTGTGTCTATTGTCCAAGTGAGGCACCTAGCCTCTTATAAGTACAAGTTAAGCTGCCCATAATTAGTTCAGGGAAGACCGGTCCACTTTACCCTTTCTATTTTACAATTTATTATTGTCAAGGCACAATAGGGCCGACTTTTACAAAGGCACAATAGGGTTGACTTAACAAATATAATATTATATTATATTTTAGAGTTTTGTCTTGGTCCAATACAATATGAATATAATAAGAATATCTTCCGAAGCTACTCAAACTTCAACATTAGGATACTTCTTAGTCAAGTTCGGGTGGGTTCCCACAAACTTCAGATTGAGACAACACACCACAACCTGTGGCCAAACAAAATTTGTTAGTTATGCCACTTACAAGAACTAGAGATGAAGGAGCACTTTATTGTCCAATACCCCATCCACTATGAGATCAAGGGATATCATGTTATCGCACAAGTTTTAGGTTGGGAAAATCCCAAACCAACCACCAAAATGGCAACAACTTAGAGACACTATACCCAATGTCACCTTGATATGGGTCATCGGGATCGCCTAGGGGTGTATGCACTTATACTCCCTACCTAGCCTTAACGACAATCAACCTTGATCCTTAGGCTATCTTGCTTCATTGATGTGTCCCCTTTCATCCATTAAAAGTTATTGATGTAATAAAACTAACCTACATTCATTAGGATTGTAGAGATCTAACCCTCTAAACCTAGATAACTCCTAAACTAACCCTATAAATTGGTTATAACTTTGCCTTAACAAACTACTAACCCTATCGCATTTTTTAGGCTAGTTTGAGGTGATTTTCATTAGTTGATTTTTTTTGTTATAAGGCTTGGTTTGCTACAGCCATAAGGCTGATAAATATCACTGCAATAAGGATTTTGTTGCAGCCTTGCTTTTATGCTAAAATCTTACGCTTTCATTCTTGAGTTGAACTAGTCTTTACTAGCTTGTCTCTTGCTTATTCAACTAGACTTCTAGGACTTATTTTACATCTCTTATTATCTTTTACATGCTGATATATATCATTTATTTTTTCTGCAATTAGATACAACAATATTAACTTGCTTGTCAACCTAACATATTGCATCATATACTTGGTCTTCCTTGTGTCTCAAGTAGGTATTCTCTCTTGGCAGGTCACTCAAATAATTCGCAACCTTAAGCAACCCTCATGACTTATTACCAAGTTCCATTTTCCATCTAAAAACTTGACCTTAAGGGCATCCGTTCATACATCATATTTTTCGTCTCAATTCCCCCTAGGGTCACCAGGATTTCCCCCTTGAGGTGACTACCTCACCTCTAAAGTGATGAGAACACCTGCCTAAGGTGACAGTGGGCAGGTGCTCTCCAAGTTGTTGCAAATTGGTGGTTAGGTCGGGCTTTTCCCAACCTACAACTTGTGTGATAACATATCTTATTGCATATTTTGGGCTTAAGGATTTCCCTTGCAACTTATTTTTGCTACCCTAACTAGAGATGACTTCCTCTCTTCATGAGGGAAGTATTTGAACCAAAATATTAGTCTCTATGTGTTTCATCACATATGAAATCCTTCAAGAGGATCAATGTTGATATTATGGTAGCTGCGGGAGGTATTAACCTCCACGTGTAACCTTTGATGAGATTAGAATATTTCGGGAAGCAAGAAAAACCCTAAAATCCTTGGACATAACCCTAGAAGACAAGTTAGCTTAAGAAAATATTTAATATTGAGTTTTTATCCTCTATAAAGAGAAGTCAGCCCAGACAGTTAAAGAGGAGCAGTATAAATACAGGACGCCAAAGTTCATTTGGAACACATAGCTCACAACTGCAGAAATTTGGTGGTGCGCAAGTTTGGAGAGTAGTTGCAGTTGCAACTACTACAACTTGTAATTTTGGTATTTATGGCTTGGACTTTCTGATCGACCTTGTTTATCTTTGCTTTGTGCACTATCCTTGTTTGGCTATTGATTTTCTACCGAAATTATTCTCTCTATCAAGGTTAAGGTGCTCATGGGTGGAATTTGTGCTTATGGTTGCGTAACGATATTGTTATATTGTCTATGGTTAAACAAGCACACCCATTTTTCTAGCAGGTTATGGGCCCAAACCTCCTTCATTAAGTCTAACCACTAGAAGGGATCTAAGCCATAAGAATAGCATGCTCGTTGAAGAACTGTCGCTAGGGTTTCTAGCAGGTGCAGTTATTGAAGCACTACCACTAGGGTTACTAGCAGGTGCAGTTGCAAAACCCTAAAATCTCTTGCCCAACAACTTATGATGGAACACCTTACTCAAGGAGAGGATATTCTAGTGCACCTTAGTCTAGCACACCTATTGGCACTCTTAGAAGGAAAAAACATCAAGTTTGAGATTTTAGGTCAAAGTCAATGTTTGACCAGTCAAAGTCAAAATTTGACCAACTATCAATCAACAGAAATCATGAATGAAAAGATGGATCATCTACACTATTCAACTCTTACAGGAACTCTTGAAGATGATATGTGGATAATTGATAGTGGAGCTTACAGGCATATGACAGGAGACCAAGTCAGACTCTCTAGTCTAAATGAAAAGAAGGCATCCTACAAGGTAGAACTTGGAGATAAGAACACCTATCCAATCGAAGGAATTGATCAAGCCTCCATCAAATTGAAAACAGGTAACAATGTTCATTTGAGCAATGTCTTATATGTACCTAGTTTAGAAAATAATCTTGTATCTATATCTTTCCTAGAAGACAAAGGAAATAGAATTTCCTTTGTAGATGGTGAAGTACTATCTTCATCAAAAGACTCCAGTATAGAGAATGCTAGAGTTATTGGAACTCGTGAAGGAAGACTATACATACTACTAGAATGTAATGATGAAGCTCTTGTACATGATGAAGTCAATCCAAGTGAACTTTGGCATAAAAGGTATGCTCATCTTAACTATTAAGCATTACCTTTCCTCAAGAAGATGGTTGAAGGAATACCAGAACTACAATCTACACATGAAGGAATTTTTAGAGGATGTGCTCTTGGTAAAAATGTTAAGAATCCATTCCCAAGCGGCAATAATAGATCTAAAGAAATCATAGATCTAGTACATTAAGATGTTTGTGGTCCGATGCCAGTCACATCCCTAGGAGGTTCTCTTTATTATGTAATCTTCGTAGACGATTACTCAAGAAATACTTGGTTATATCTCCTAAAGACAAAGGATGAAGTTTTCAACAAGTTTCAAGAATTCAAAGCAGAAATAGAAAACCTCACAAGCAAGAAAATCAAGACCTCGAGAACAGATAATGGAGGAGAATACACATCCAAGGAATTTGTTGCCTTTTGCAAATCAACAGGGATTAGGAGGTAGCTAACTATCCCTCATAACCCTCAACAAAATGGTGTAGCAGAAAGGAAGAATAGATCCATTGAGAAAACCTTGAAATCATTAATGAATGATCAAGGCTTGTCCATGTATTTATGGGGATAAGTAGCCATGAAAGTAATATATGTTTAGAACAGAAGTCCTCACCACATATTGAAGGATATGAATACAGAAGAAGCCTTCTAAGGAAAGAAACCCAATGTGGGACACTTAAGAATCTTTGGATGCTCTATTTACATTCATATCCCCAAGGATAAAAGGAAGAAACTAGAACCCTCAAGAAAGAAGGGCATATTTGTTGGATACAGTGACTCATCCAAAGCCTATAGAATCTATATCCCAAAACAACATAAGGTTGAAGTTCGCTGAGATGTGACCTTCAATGAGAAGATGGCTTTCAAGAAATCTATAGAAGAATCCATAGAAGAAGAAGAATATGAAAAGCTTAAAAAAGAAAGCACCTACATTCTAGAAAGTCAAAATGAAGAACTAGAACAACTTGATCATCTGATGCAACCATGTGAACCTGTTGAGTCAATGATTGTACCCAAAACTAGAAAACGTCCAGCTTGGCTTGAAGCTACTTTACAAGTAGCAGAAAGACGCAAAGCTCCAAGTGGCACCTTCAGAGAAAGAAAAAATCCCAAAAGATTCTCCATCTATGCAGCATGTATGACAAAGCTCATAAATGAAGAACCCACCACATTTGAAGAAGCATCTCAAAAGAAAAAATGGAAAGAAGCCATGAATGAAGAACACCAATCCATCATGAAAAATGACGTATGGGAAATTGTGCCTAGACCCAAAGAAAAATCAGTGGTAACTTCAAAATGGGTCTATAAGATCAAACATGCAGCAAACAAAAGCGTGGATAAATACAAGGCAAGGTTCGTAGCTAGAGGGTTCTCCCAGAAAAAGGGAGATGATTATGACGAAACCTTTGCTCTTGTTGTCAGATATACTTCTATTAGAGCCATTATGTCTCTTGTTGCTTCCATGTCATGGAGTCTACATCAGATGGATGTAAAGACAACTTTTCTCAATGGAGCAATTAAAGAAGAAGTATACATTGAACAACCTCAAGGCTTTGAATTACATTCCAGAGACACTCATGTTTTCAGATTAAATAAATCCCTATATGGACTCAATCAAACTCCAAGAGCTTGCTATGCTAGAATAGAAAACTACTTAATAAGACTTGGTTTCTCTAAGAGTCATGCAAATCCAAATCTCTACTACAAAGTTGTGAACAATGCACCTGTGATTCTACTACTATATGTCAACAACTTATTCTTGATAAGTGCAGAGTCTCTCATCACCCAGTGTAAGAAGGAACTAGCTTTTGAGTTCGATATGAAATATCTTGATCTCATATACTATTACTTGGGACTAGAAGTATGGCAGAAGCGTGGTGAATGTTGATGATTGCAGCGTCGTGTGACATTCTCTAGGATACATTCTCCTCTTAACTGAGTTGAGTCAACCTGTGAGAGATCCCATGTGTAGGGTGTGCCCATGTGATGGGTGTATCGTTCTCCTCTGGACTGAGTTGAGTTGATGTGTAGTTTCCTGCTTTATACTCCTATGGACTGATTTGAGTCAGCTTGAGATGGTCTCTTGCCTTGTACTCTTGTGGACTCAGTTGAGTCAACTTGAGATGGTACTCCAAATGATTCTGATGTGGACTCCGTTGAGATAGATATTTGTTGAGTATGATGTCCATGTGGTTGAGCACAGGTAGACGTGTCCCTAGTGGTTGAGCACTAGTGGACGTGTAGATCGCTTGCTATATTGTCTGAGTGTAAGATTTACTTGTAAACCTAATTGTGATGTAAAGGGTACAAGTCAGCCCCACCATATGTGAAAGATAATTAATGTTTATTGTAATGATTAATTATATTACTGAGCTATTGAGGTCGGCCCTATTCTGCCAAGAGACACACCTATTGTTGTGTCTAGTCTTGTATAAATAGAGGTGATTCCCCATTGAGGAAACACATACTCTCACTTGTCATTTAGAAATTTCAAGCATACTTGTACGGTTGAAGTGTGCACCTCTCTTGGACACTAGTTTCAAGGTTGTAGAGCACCCTCTTGTTTGCATCTAGGGTTTATGGTTTGGGGGATCTTCTCTTGAGAATATAGCAAAGGATTATTGGGTTTTTCCCTTATTTGAGAAGGGTTTTCCCAAGATACTTCTTTTGATCTATTGCACGGTTATTCTTCTTGTGATCTCAGTTATTGCAGCACTTTCGAAAAGATAAATTTTCGAAGATCCATAGAATCTCAGATGGAGATTGATAGCGAGACAATACCTTCTCCCCCTTCAACAGTTCAGAGGGAGAACACCATTGATCCAATTGATCTAGTAGCTCCAGTTGATGCTCCCAGAGACATTGCAGTAGGCCATAAAAGGCCTACCTGGGCTCGATAGACTCTGCAAGCGGTAGAGGGACATGTAGCTCCTCAAGGCACATTCTGAGAGAGTAAGATACCACAGAGATTTTCGAGCTACATTTCAGCTATGAGCCACATCATTGATACTGAACCTTCTTGTCATGGACAAGCAGCTGGTCAACAGGCATGGCAAGATGCCATGACAGAAGAGTATCAGTCCATCATGAAGAATGATGTGTGGGATATTGTTTCGAGACCATAGGAGAAGTCTGTAGTGACTTCCAAGTGGATCTATAAGATCAATCATGCAGCTGATGGAAGTGTCGAGAAGTACAAAGCGAGACTTGTGGCCAGAGGGTTCTCTCAGGTGGAGGAATTGATTATGAGGAGACATTTTCTCTAATGTATCGATACACTTCCATCCGTATGATCATTTCCCTAGATGCATCCATGGGTTGGAGACTACATCAGATGGATGTAAATACAACCTTTCTCAATGGTGATATTGAGGAAGAAGTTTACATCGAGCAGCTAGAGGGATTCGTGATACATGAGCATAAATCTCATGTGTGCAGGTTGAAGAAAGCCATGTATGGACTAAAACAAGCACCTCGTGCTTGGTATGAGAAGATAGATGGATTTATGATGAGTTTGGGCTTCAGCAAGAGTGTTGTTGATCCAAACCTATATTATCACATTGTTGGTGATGAGTGTCTGATTTTGGTCTTGTATGTTGATGATTTATTCCTCACTGGTTCAGAAAGTCTTATTGTTGAATGCAAGCATGCAATGACTTCTAAATTCGAGATGAAGGATCTACGTATGATGCACTACTTCTTGGGACTAGAAGTATGGCATAGGACTGATGAGATTTTCCTGAGTCAAGGAAAATATACAGTGGAAATATTGAAGAAATTTGGTATAACAGACTGCAAGTCCATGCTTACACCGATGGTGATGGATCTGAAGAAAATGAACAAGGCTTCTATTGATTTAGGCAAGATTGATCCACATCTTTACTGATAGTTGATCGGATCATTGATGTATCTGGTTAACACAGACCTTATATATTTTATGCAGTGAACGTACTCAGTCAGTTTATGATTCATTCGAGACAAACCCATTGGATAGCAGCAAAGAATGTATTGAGATATCTACGAGGCACAATTGGATATGGCCTAAGATATGCCATCGGTGTAGACATGAGATTGCAGGGATATGTCGATGAAGATTGGGCAGGGAGGGCAGTGGACCGAAAGAGCACACCTGGTTGTTGTTTTACTTTGGGATCAGCCATGGTTTCCTAGTGCAGTAGGAAATAGAGATTTGTGGATTTGAGTACCGCATAAGAAGAGTACAAAGCATTATGTGTGGCAATCCACCAATCAGTGTGGCTTCGCAAGCTCCTTGCAGATTTATTTGGTCATGAGATGGATTCCACTATTATTCATTATGATAACCAAAGTTGTGTGAAGCTCTCAGAGAATCCTTTGTTTCACGATAAATTGAAACACATTGAGATCAAATACCATTATATCAGAGATATGGTGCAGAGGAAAGTAGTACACGTGCAGTACCTTTCTACAGATGAGAAGATTGCAACGTCGTGTGACATTCTCCAGGATATGTTCTCCTCTGGACTAAGTTGAGTCAACCTGTGAGAGAGCCCATGTGTTGGGTGTGCCCATGTGATGGGTGTATCGTTCTCCTCTGGACTAAGTTGAGTCGATGTGTGGTCTCCTACTTTGTACTCCTCTGGACTGAGTTGAGTCAGCTTGAGATGGTATCTTGCCTTGTACTCATGTGGACTCAGTTGACATAGAGATCTATTGAGTATGACTTCCCTGTGGCTAGGCACAGGTAGACATGTCCCTGGTGGTTGAGCACTAGTGGATGTGTGGATCCCTTGCTATATTGTCTGAATGTAATATTTACTTGTAACCCTAATTGTGATGTAAAGGGTACAAGTCGGCCCCACCATATGTGAACGATAATTAATGTTTACTGTAATGACTAATTATATTACTGAGTTATTGAGGTCGGCCCTATTGTGCAAAGAGACACACCTATTGTTGTGTCTAGTCTTGTATAAATAGAGGTGATTCCCCATTGAGGAAACACACACTCTCACTTGTCATTTGGAAATTTCAGACCTACTTGTACGACTAAAGTAACAACGAAAAGATATAACACTTCACCAATAAATATTGGAACAATGTGGCATTCAAGGTAACCAATCAACACGTTATTCAATTAATGCCTAAACCACCATTCAATTTCTCTTAAAACAAGATGTTGTTGCATTGAAGATGAAATAACCAATGATGACGTCAGCAACTTAGGGTTAGTAGGTTAGTCTAGGCTAGGGTTAGTGTAGTTAGGGTTTGAGATTCAAAGGGTTTTGAGAGTTGTTTGATCAATTTCACTTCAATGTTGGAGGACTTTCAGATCAGTGCCTTAGGGTTTAATGGAGTCATAAGTGAAGGACGCAAGAGTTGAAGGAGGCAAGATTTTAAGGACTAGAGGGAAGAGTTTTGAGGTGTTGCTAAGGCAAGGCCTCAAAATCAAAACCCTAGGGGAGAGAGGCTCACTTCGGTGTTGCTAAAGCAAGGCCTCGTGCTCTCTCCTCCTTCCCGGCAAAACAGCTAGCTCTGATGAAGCACAAAATCAAGACAAGATGGCTTAATGAGGGAGAGTGTTGCTACAACAAGGCTCTTTAATCAAACCCAAAAATAAAATGGCCCTAAGTGTAGATAACCTAGGCCTGGGACGTCTTCTGCCTCTTGAAGTCCAAATGGTACGGCTAGCAAAGGAGAGGAAGAAAAAGGAGTGTAGCTATGGCTAAGCTCTCTTCTTCTTCTTCAATCGCTGAAAGTTTCTCTATCATGGGACATGATACAAGGACCTACTTGTGTGCTTGTCACCTAGGGTTTTGATTCAGCAAATTATAAATACATGTAAGAAAATAAGACTACAACCATTCATTTAAGAAGTTTTGCAGAAAAATACTTACAATTCGTCAAGAAATAACCATGCAAACCCTAGTTGTAACACCTTCCTTCAAGAGAAACACCATAAAATGCCAAAAAATGTCTTCCTTCAACAAGTGTGCATCACTTAATCCAACCAAATACCCAAGATAGGGCGCAAATTTCAAACCTCCTTATGGAGTGAATGAGTGAAGATGAAAAATGAGAGTTAAAATCCCTCATTTATACAAAACCTTGACCTAATTTTACATTTAGGTCAAGTAAAAAGGCCTACAATGTCATAATATCAAGTCATATTGTTTTTACATTAAATTGGAAAATCTAAACCCTAATCAAGAAAAAAGGTAAGACGTCACCCCTTTCTAGGGTGACGATATCGCCTATTAGGGAAAGTGCAGCCTCCTGAAGCAAGACGTTAGCCCTCATTGAGCTCCTCCAAGCTGCCACATGTGCCAGCTACCCTGTCCATCTGCCAATATGCTCATGATGACGCCATAAGCCTCCTGGTGACGTCCTAGGCCATCTAGAGCCAACATCCCACTGAAAATGGGTCAATCCCCCTAGGCCAAGCAGTGTTGGGGTGCCTCTGGTGGAACATCCTCTTTTTCTCTGGTGTAAAACCCCCAATCAACCTCTATTGTGTCTTTGCCCCCTGATGGGGTCTCATCATCCATCTGGTGGGCTCTTCATCCCCATGGAGGTCTGAACTAATCATTTCCCCATGTGTATCTGTCCAAATGGTACCTGTCCATTGGGTATGGTCCTGCACATCAAAAGTTACGCCCTCCATGGGCTCATCAGTCATAGGGATCATAGCAATGTCAATCACATCTTATCATCAATATCATTAAACATATGCATAAAATCCTTAATACATCTGTCAATAGCTCAAAGACGTTACACAAGCCTGTTATACAAATCTGGGAGAAAAGACAAAAAGTCCTATTGGGCTAGTCCCCATCAGAAAAAGATATTTCCCAAGAGAAACCTCATCAAAACCATGTGAGTGGGTGATGTGGTCAATGGAAGTCCAAGCATGTGGGTGCAGTGAGGGCCAAGGATGCAAAGTGTTACCTATGGGTGCCTTTGTAGAAGGCGAGTTGTACCTGTCATGGATGCATTCTTTCCAAGCCCATTCTTGCCTTTATTCTTTTTTATTCTTTTATTATTGTTCTTTTTCTTTTTGTTCAAGAGCTAATCAGAGGACACCGCCCTGGTGTGGTGACCAGTGGTCGCAGTTTTACCCACAAGTACTTTCACAGAAATGAAAGGTTGGCTCGTGATGAAACCCCCTTTCCCCTGGCCATGCAACCAAGAGTCACTTCCCTGGCATGGTAACCAGTTGGTGGCAATGTCATACTGCTAGGTACCCATGGACCTAATAGGCTGGCCCGTGATGAGACCCCCTATCCTCTGACTAGGTCTTGTTTTATTATTTTTCCGGGTCCCTCTTATTTCTTGCTGAGAAGCCTTTTATTTCTTTCTCGAAGATCCCTGGGCAAAGCATCTCGAGGTTTTATTCTTATGATTTTATCTTTTACCAGCTTACTTTCACCTTCTGGGCCTTTAGCCCCTTCTTCCCACGAGATAAGGTGCAATCCTAAAAATAGGTCAACCCAATGCTCGGACAATGGGAGTGGGACAAATGAGCAGAAAATAAGATGAAATAGTGGTGCTATGATGGGAGCGGATGATGGATTTTCAGAAGCCCCCCCAGTGGCAAACCAAAACCTATGGACAAAGGCTTGATAGGACACCCTGTCAATCCCCCCAGACATGGTCAAGTGGGAAAATGTAAAATCCAAGCAGTTGTTAGAAACAAAAGGAATCAGATGCGTATATTTAAAGGTTTTAATGATCAAAAGTGACACATACCATGATACCTGGACCAATTACCTGATGGAGCAAGAACCCTTTCTGATACAGGACCAAGTCGATGGTGATGGATGTTATTGTTGCTGACAAGATAAGGATGATGGAAGAAGAAAAGGTGGGCCCTCCAGGGCCATGCTCAGATCAATCTTACTCTCGGTACTCCATGTCTAGGACCTGTGGGCCTTGAGACATGATCTCCTAGTTATCCATAAAAAGTGGGGATAACATCTGCCTCCAACTCGGGGACATGTGCTCACCATAGAGCACATGAGAACCTCAGCATCTCTAGCATAACCTGCAGACCTGCTCGATCTCGAAAGAAGTATCAATAGCAAAATTGGGGTGGTAATGCCACCCCAACATATATATATATATATATATATATATATATATATATATATATATATATGGACTGAAGTAAAGCAATCAATAGTGTAAGGAAAACCACTTACATGTACTTATCTGTTGGTCGTATGTGGGTGTAGTCAAACAACCAGTGAAGCCAATCTAGCAATGTCCCACAATACCTGCCTTTGTGCTTCATCATAAACCAGAACAGTGACAAATCAAGCACAAAAATGGCATGGGTTAGAGCATGTATCATATCATCGGAAATCATAAAGTCTAACTCATGGAGGCGGGTGGGAGGGATAAAATCTCGCCAAGTCCATCTCTGAGGAAAGTACTCAATCCACCTCTGGAAGGGGTCATGAAGATTCCACAATTCAGAATACTGGCTCAAAAGGTCTGCAAACTAGCTACCTAGGACATCCTCATGCCCTTAGGCCTGGGAGGGGATCGACAGAGATCTAGAAAACAATTGGCAAACTCTCAAGGGAAAGTTGAAAAAATGAGATGATAGATTGAATCTGTAGTTTTCAACCAATCCTTGGATTCTTGGGTTTGCTTCAGAGGAAACTCAATGCAAAAGGTATAATTCCCAACTACACCTTTAATGATACAGCAAGGTAAGGTAATAAGAGGTGGTTGGAGAAAAATGTCATGAGAATCTCTCTCTAGGCAAACAATGTTCTTACTCCTGTCAAAACTTGAGCACAACAGTGGTTGATAGTCATCTTCATAGAATAAATCCAAATGCTCAGAGGAGAAATCATCAAATTCCTCAAGGTATGACCGAAAATCATTAGGAAAGCATAGCATCAAGTCATCCTTTGGTGTTTTGGGAGCATCGGTAAAAAACTCCTCTCCTTGTTGCCATTGGTCAAGAGCTTGCTGTGATAATTGCAAAGGGAAAACTGGGAGATGACTCCTTATGTCATAGATAGGATCCATATCATAACCAACTGCATCCCACCTACGTCTCCCAACATGTATGAACTCATCAAAATCAGCTATGTCAGTATCAGTATCATAACATGGAGGGTTGAAATCATTCAAAAGCTCACCCATCTCCTGTAACACCCTGTTTCCCCCAGTCTGTAAAAATAATTATGCTTGCCAAGAACTATGGAAAACTCAAAGATGTGAATGTGTGATTTTGAATGGACCCTAGTATACAAGGTCGACAAATGTAAATTAACATTATATATATATATATATATA
>JASDQU010010854.1:275216-296916 GCA_032191745.1 Picea mariana | reverse complement strand
CGAATCAAGATACATCATCAAAAAGGCTCTAGAGTCTAAATGGCAAAAAATAACTCTAGAGAGTCAGAGACTACACAATCTAATAATCTGAATCTGCATACTGAAAGGAAGCCTTAGAGGACTCAGAGTCAGACTCGGAGTCATCATCTGATTCTACATTCTCAACATGAGTAGATTGAACAGGGGGATTCTGAGCTTGGCTTGATTCCCCTGGTCCAGAAGGCAAAGATACAGGTGCAGGCTGTGCAACATCGGTGGCCACATTCTCCTGATGTGGCTCTAGAGTCTAAATTAAGGTACATCATCAAAAAGGCCACCAACATCGAGGTACATAAAGGGTATGGTGCCCTTGATTAAATGTCAGTTTCATACCCTATTACATGATAGAATCCAGTGGAAGCATTGCAATCCTGCTAATCTTAAAATCTTGAAAACCGTTAAGTCTGCTGAATTTTGAATGGGACCTAAAATTCTACTTTCTCCATATGAATACCAATGAGGTTGGAACCACTCTCAAACATCCTGAAACAATTAATGGTAATGTTAAAAATTTAAGTAAAAGGATGAAAATGAAAGAGAAAGGAGAACCGNTCTACTTTCTCCATATGAAGTCCAATGAGGTTGGAAGCACTCTCAAACATCCTGAAACAATTAATGGTAATGTTAAAAATTTAAGTAAAAGGATGAAAATGAAAGAGAAAGGAGAATGTCACTTTTACTTACTCATTACTTACTCAATGCCCCCAACCCTAATCTTTTAAAAAAAATCAAAAAACATCTTAAATTTGCGTCCGCGGGGCCTCCTTAGCAGTTTTGACCGGTTTTGACCGGTTCCGTACGGAACCGGCCGGTTCAAGAAAAAAAACCGATTCCGTACGAAACCGGCCGGTTCCGTATGGAACCGGTCAAAAACGGTTCTCTGCTCCGGTTTGAACCGGTTTTGGTCTGAAACCGGTCGGACCGGCCGGTTTTGCCGGTTCCGATCCGATTCTGGCAACATTGGTACAAACACTCTCAGCAAGTACCCAAGGACTTGGCGACCTTAAACCACTCCCGAGACTCATCCTCAAGCCTTCTTCCATCTAATAATTTGACCTATAGGGGCTACACTTCCATCATTCCACTTTCCATGTCATTTCCCCCTAGAGTCACCCGGGATTCCCCCCTTGAGGAGATTCTTTCATCTCTAAAGTGATGGGAATACCTACCTAAGGTGACAGTGGGTAGGTGTTCTCTAAGTTGTTGCCATTTGGTGGTTGGGTCGGGCTTTTCCCAACCTACAACTTGTACGATAACAGTACCTACTACCGAGTTAAGAGCCATTTGTTGGTCATTAAGAAGAGAGGATTTAGACCATGTCCAAAGCTGTCTATGAGCCAATGAAAACATATGGCAAGAGAAGAATCTATTGGCCTGGGAAGGTGGCAGCAGCATGTAGAACACACACAGATGTTTAACCTCTTCCATTCTTGAGGAAGCCGTCCAGCAGAAGTGGGAGTGTAGCTGAATTTGAGCCATCAAAGAAGAGGCAAGCTCCTAGTGGCAATCCAAGGGAGAAGATCTTTCAATGAGGGCTGCCAGAGGAGGTTGATCTTCCATTGGGTTCTTTTTCTATCTCAACTTCCTTTCATTTAATGTTGCACAGTTTCCTTTGTTTTTTGAGATGCGTCAAGCTCTAGGTGAACGGACTCTGATCGGGTATGTGACTCCCAGTTCAAAGGAGCTTATAACTACATTGTTGGTTAAGGCAAAGAAGGAGGTGGATAAACTCCTAGCACGTATTAAATCATCATGGCCCTTACCAAGTGTTAGTATTGTTACTGATCGATGGATGGATCCAGCACACAATCCACTTAGCAATTTCATGGCGTCATAAAAGAGTGGACCACTCTTCTTGGAAGAGGTGGATGCTCTTGGAAAATACAAGGATGTGCAATATATGGTTGAGTTGTTCAATAAAGTCATTGAAGAAGAAGATGTTGATTCTTCTGTGAAAATTATCATAGATAATTCCCCATTTGTGAGGTTGCCAGCATGATTGTGAAAACTAAATATCTACAGATATTTTGGACACCTTGCATTTATCATTCTTTGAATTTAGCACTTCAATCTATTACTTCAGATGTGACATGGATGGGATAGTTAATTGATGATGCACACCATATCCGCAAGTCTATACAAAACCATACCAATGCCCTCACAATCTATAAAGAATACACAAATCTTTCATTTTTGAAGATTGCAGATACTAGGTTGATTGCTCATTCATCATGCTTAAGAGGTTGAGGGAGGTCAAGACTACTCTTGGATCCATGGTTATTTCAAAGTATTGGTCTTTTTGGAGAAAGCAGTATCAAAATGCTTCAAAAAAGGTCAAGGACACAATGTTGGATGATGGTTGGTGGGAAAGGGTAGATCTTACATGAACCCTATCATTTTTTTGTTCAATTTGCAAACACGGACCAGCCCATCTTAGCAAGATGTTTATCAGAGGTTGGACTCTATGATTGAGTTTCTATAAACCATTATTTTAGAGAACGACTGCCTTCAGTATGGGACATCCATGGGGAACTTGTTCAACAACATACGAGATATTCTTATTAGCAGTTGGGAGAAGAATTTTACACCTTTGCATCGCTTTGCTCATTCATTAAATCCCAAGTACTACAGCACTAAGTGGCTCAATGGTGGGCCTTCACACTGATTCCCTCCTCACAAGGACAAGGAGATTTTGGAGGGGGCATTGAGCAGGATATATAAGGACAAAGCCACCAATGACGAGGTGGAGGGAATCGTAGTGTTTTCCACTTGCAATAGGAGATTTGGAGGCTATGATGTGATCAAAAAAAGGGGGATTAGGAAACCCTATGCTTGGAGGGCAACTCATGGGGAAGCATGCACTATTGTAAACTATTAACATTGAGGCTCCTCTATCGCGTGACTTCATCCTCTTGTTATGAGAGGAATTGGAGGACATGCAGGAATGTGCATACTTTGAAGAAGAGTAGGCTTAAGCAGTCCAGGGCATAGAAAATGGTGAATTTGCACTCCAACCTCCATATTGTATAGAAGATGAGAGAAGAGTGGTTCACGGAAATAACAAAGATGTGGAATGTATTTCCTTGTGATATGGGTATGGAAAGCAACTGGCATTAACCGATTTAGATCTTAATGAACCAGTGCTAGAGCCAATCAATTTTGATAATGGTGATACTCTTGAGCAGTCATCCTCGACGCCAACAAATGCAAATCTTGGACTAGATATAAAGGAGAAGGAGAATGGAGAAGAGGGTCGTGGCAATGATGGTGATCTTTATAATTTTGGTTATGACATGGAGGAGGACAACTAACGAACTATGTGATTCTTCCATCTACGGATCTAGTATATGCCCTATTTTGTATTTTCTATTGTAATTCCCACTTATAGTATCAGTATCATGATCATCTATGATCTTATCTATGTAATACATTTTGATCTTGATGACATAAAATGACTCGATGAGAAAACTGCAGTTTATAGTTCTAATTCTAAACGTGTATTTGATGTGTATAGAATATTTTGATTTCTTGTGCGTTTGATGTAATCAGTGTTGCAGGAAGCTTCCCCCCCCCACGCTTCGAAGCCCCGAAGCTCGATTCGGGCAGGTGCGTCCAGGAAGCTTCGTCGGAAGCGCACTTCAGAGCAAATTTGGACGCTTCCTGGTCTTTTGGAAGCTCCACGCTTCGAAGCGCGCTTCAAAATTTTGATGTGCGCTTCCAAGGGCACTCTGTACGCTTCCAAGGACGCTTCCTCAGTGCTTCTGTACACTTCCCAGACGCTTCCTAGAAAGCTTCCCAGGTTCGGTATGTTTTGCAATTCACCAAGCCAATTTATCACATGATCAAGTTTGCATATTTGAATCAACCAATCATTTGTAAGGTGTATGAGCAAATGGATAGCATGCTAGGGTAGATTAAAGACATTGTTGAGCCTAGAGATGTCAACCTCTATAATCAAGAGGTGGAAAAATGGTGGGAAATGTTAAATATTCCACTACATGCCTTAGCATATGTGCTAACACCTAAATACTATCATGTATCATGGCTTTCATCACCAACACCTAGTGGTGGGTCCAGGAAAATACCACACCAAGATCAAAAGGTTCAAGCTGGTTATATGAAAGCATTAGAAAAATTCATCCCGGATGAGGTGTGTGACAACATAATTAGCAACTAGCTCAGTTTAAACTTTATTGTTTTGGACCTTTCGGTCTTCATACTTCAGTGTAGATGGCCTATTTTGTAAACATAACTATTTGGTCATGACTCATGTTATTGTTGACAGTTGTTGGATATCTGAATTCATTTCATAAGTTTATGGTCTACTTTCTATTATATCAATATGGCTTAAAAATTTGTATGTCGGTTTGTAAGTTTGTAATTGCTAGAATCTAGATGGTTGATGCTCGAATGATTAATCATTGATGTACTATGGATGCCATTTCTATCTATATTGATGTACAAATATGCATGTTTTCATATATTCTGCAACTAATTTGTCTTTCTGCATGTTTTTTTTTAATATAAACACAATATATATATATAAAAGACGCTTCGCTTCTGAGGATTTTCGGAAAATGACGCTTCCCACGCTCCCGCTTCGTGCAACATTGGATGTAATAACTATTTGTATCAATGTTTTGTAAATGTTCTAAAACTATGTATCTTTTTGTCTAGATATTATTTTTGTAATTGTAATATATATATATATATATATATAGCCACAAGGGTTAGCTCAAGTGGTCACGAGCCATACGTGAGACCTCTTATCTCTCCTTGAAAGTTGGGGAGGTGTTAGCACAAATTTCCACCCTCCAATTGAGCTGATAAACCTCTTATAACAACGGTGGAGAATTTGCTATTTCAAGGAGTAATAGCCCGAAATTGTCATGGGCTAGACCCCTCTCCGTTTGGGCTAGTGCTTGCTAGCCTCAGGGGGGAGTCCCTAGGGTACTTTGTTGCTGTCTTAAGTCTGATTTTCTGCGTTTATTGACAAAAAACAGTCACTCATATGTTTGGGACAGCGTGTTAAAACTGTCCAAAACAAGGGGTAAAATCGGTTTTTTTTGCTTGGAAGGATCCTGCAAGGTTAGCACAATAAAAGAGAGAAAGAAATAGACAGAAAACTGCTCAAAAGATCAGCATAAACCACAATGAACAGCGAGGAAAAGATACTCATCTAAGTGCAAAATTCACAAAATACCATCAAGAAATAAGGTTAGAACACAAACACAAAATTTCTTTATTGATAGGCTTGCAAGAGGGTTGGTTGTGCCACAATTGACAAATCCACAACCGGTACAATGATCACTTTGCTCAAAGAGGAATAACTAGACTAAGAATGAGAGAGAATCACTATGTTGTTGCTGCCCAGAACTGACCAATAACCAATGAAATCCATCCTTATATAGCACATGAGGCGCATATCCAAGAGAGAAAAGAGAGGTCGCATGGATGGGTAATAAGGGTAAGTATGTGTGCATGAAGGAGTAGGATGCCATGCGCACAAGTCAGAAAATCCAAATAGGAGAAGGAGGGAATGCATGCGCATGAGAACAATGAGTGAGGATACCAAGTGTGGAAGCAAAGGAGGAGTTAAGGCGTGGAAAGAGCATGAGAAGGTTGGCGCATGGGAGAGAAAGAATAAGTGATGAGTGTGGGAATGGGAAGGTTTAATGCGGGCATGTGATGGAGTTTTAGCAAGTGAATGGATGAGTGCATGCGTGGGAAGGAGAGACGTGAGGGAGATGGTGGGAGTGGAGGGTTAAAGATACTGCATGCAAGGAAGGATGCGCATGTGTGTGATGGAAGACTAAGAGTAGGACGACGAGGGGATCCTTTGTGGATGTTACGTGGAAGAGGTGATACATGTGAAGGCAAAGAGCAAGGGAGAATAGTGTGGGCAATGTATGAAGTAGTAGCTACGTAAGGTAAATGGCGGAGAGAGGCATGCACATGAGAGAGTGTGCATGCGTGAGGGTAAAGGACAGATGCACGAGTTGAGCGAGTGTGCAAGGATGATGTAAAGGGGTTTGGTATGGTCCAAAAATAAAGGAAATAAGCATGTGATCTATTAAAAGGGATGGGTATATATAAAACATGCCATGCGCACAAGTCAGAAAATCCAAATAGGAGAAGGAGGGAATGCATGCGCATGAGAACAATGAGTGAGGATACCAAGTGTGGAAGCAAAGGAGGAGTTAAGGCGTGGAAAGAGCATGAGAAGGTTGGCGCATGGGAGAGAAAGAATAAGTGATGAGTGTGGGAATGGGAAGGTTTAATGCGGGCATGTGATGGAGTTTTAGCAAGTGAATGGATGAGTGCATGCGTGGGAAGGAGAGACGTGAGGGAGATGGTGGGAGTGGAGGGTTAAAGATACTGCATGCAAGGAAGGATGCGCATGTGTGTGATGGAAGACTAAGAGTAGGACGACGAGGGGATCCTTTGTGGATGTTACGTGGAAGAGGTGATACATGTGAAGGCAAAGAGCAAGGGAGAATAGTGTGGGCAATGTATGAAGTAGTAGCTACGTAAGGTAAATGGCGGAGAGAGGCATGCACATGAGAGAGTGTGCATGCGTGAGGGTAAAGGACAGATGCACGAGTTGAGCGAGTGTGCAAGGATGATGTAAAGGGGTTTGGTATGGTCCAAAAATAAAGGAAATAAGCATGTGATCTATTAAAAGGGATGGGTATATATAAAACAAAGAAATCGCATGTCTAAAGGGGGATATGTATGACTCATGGGGGACGAACATTTTCACTTAATTAATATAACAATAAGGGGATACAAAAAGGTAATAAAGATAAAGATACATATGACTCATGGGATACATACCTTTTCACTTAATTAATATAATAATAAGGGGATAAAAAAGGTAATAAAGATGACAATGAATACGTGGGTTAGTGGGAATCTGTAAAGGGAGAGGGGTTAGGAATTAATTAATTAAAAGGGAATACTTTAATTTGATTAAAGTGATATGTATAAGTGGGTTGGGTAAATGAGGGAAGAGTTAAAGGGAAGTGGGTTTAGGATTTTTAATGCACGGAAAATGGTTTTATGGCGGGTGAAGAAGGGTTAGTGAGAAAAGTTAGCGTGATTGGCTAAACTTTCTCCATGGAAGTGCCACCTCATCCTATGCGCCCTTGGTCAAATGATGCCATCTGGATGCCACCTCATACTGAAACTCTGCCACATGTCAGAAATTGAGCTTGCTACCTATCACAGCGAGAGATGACAACGACTGCTAAAAATAGATACTGTTAAAAATAGAAAGTTGTCTGCATGTCCATGACTTTATACTCATAGATTCAATTTTTCGTAAGGATTTTGAATCCGCAATCAAAATTGACATGCGACCCTTGGTGTTCAACCTGCTAAAAATAGAAATTCATGACAAATCATTCTGGAAAAAGTCCAAAAGACTCAAAATGTCTCAAGGATCCACAATATGTGCTCAGAATCTTAATCTGGGGCCTGGAGCAAAACCTGCTAAAAATAGAAAGTTCTCGCATGTCGCCCAAAAAAGTGCCATCGGGCCTAGACTCATGCAAGGACCATCCCTGTATGCTCAAAACTGCTCCAAACTATCAAGAGACCCACTCAAACCGTGTCTCCTAAAAAGTAGCAACACCTGTTGTATGTAGATATCTCTCTCAAATGCATGGGAAACCAAGCTTACTGTAACTCAGAACAAATCCTATACCGATCATATACCTGCCTTTGATGGGAACCAACCTCCTGCTCAAGACAAGTGCTAAACTCTAGGAGAATCTCAAAATGCCAGCCAAAATAGTGCATCCTGGCTCTTAACTCGTAAGATCTACAAGGGTGAAAATCTAGATGTTAACAATGGCAACTCAAGGGGACGAGATCCCCCTGTGGGATGTTGAGAACCACATGAATCTTTGTATCTATGACAACACTCCTCTGTGAGAACTCTGTAAGATGTACAAATGATGCTCTAAAAAGATATGTACCAAAATTTAGCCCTATAAATGTGTGGAAGGAAAGAAGGCCCTATAAGCTAATCAAGAAAAACCTATATGCTGACCTGTAATACCAAAGCCTGTCCATTGGGACATGGAGTCAAATCAGTATACACCTCCCACTGAAACACAAAGGGTCTCATCCAAATCTGTTACCTGCTACCACCCAAATGTACACTCCTCCCCACAGTAAATATGTTGATGTCGACGCAAGGGAGAGAGTCACTTGATCAAATGTCAATAATGTAAACTCCTGTCAAGTGCTAAGGTACGCCACCAATAATGACAATGGATCTTAAGGTATGAGCACAACCTGTCACTGTGAAAGATGTTCTGAAGTCGAACAATGACAAGGATCATCCAATCAAGGCCCAATGATACTCAACCTTATCGGATGCGAGATAATCGCCAATGAGGCTAACGGCTACCAAGGAGCTCTACTTCTGGGTCATCCGTAGATATGGTGTCGGAGTCGATACAGGATGACCTGCTGAAAAGAAGAGCAATGATGTCTATCTTCCATCAGCGCGAAGTGATAACTCAAGAAGATCAAAATGAAAGAACCAGGTACCATATCCCTATTGTTGGATGAGGGGGACGACTGACTCAAAGCAGAAGCTTAATGATAAGAGATCAAGAGACATGACATATGATGACTCAAGACACTCCTATGTCTCCTCAAACTACCCATCCTAAAGGCTCAATGCTTCGGGAACAATGACAAAACGGGACCCCCATCCAGGCTCACTCTAATGGTAGACACAAAGACTTGGCATGCGAAAGATATTAGACATTCAGATTTTAACCAAGGAAAAACATTAATGGACAGCCTTTTATTCAAGAAAAGAAAGGCTCACAAGACACAACCACATGCTGATATAACTAGGCAAAAATCAGCGACACTTATGCGAAGGCTGAAGTAGATAACTGAAGGAAAAAGAAACTGCAAGGAAAACATAGATTGTTGTCCTAAAATCTGCAAAAAATCAGCAAGCTAAACTACTGAAATGACAATGCGGAAAGGGAAGAGGACCTACCCTAGACCCAAAAATTTTACCTCAAAGTTGCCATGATTAAATCATCATACTCAAAGGCCCAATGTAACCATGCAGTCAAATGATCAACCCGTCGAGAAAAATCAACAAAGTCAACCTTCCAAGGGGACCAATCGTGAATATGACCCAAAGCTTCCGTGATGTACTTGCCAGTGAAGGCATAGCTGAAGGCTATTGGCTAATTGAAGGTTATTGGTTTGTGTTTGGAACATGGTATTTCAACAATAACAAGTGTGAATGCATGAGAACCAAAACATTTGGAATCTACCTATTGAAATACCTCCATCATCCTGAGCTCAACTAGGTCATGATGAACTCTGATATCCAAGCTCTGATCAATCTCAGGATCCTGAAGAACAACCTCGGGATGCGGAATAGTAGCCAAAGTGTAAGGGACATCATCCTTGGGTTGAACTAAAGGTGGCTCCTCCTATTGTAATGGTATTTGATCACGTTGTTCCTGAACCATTGTTGCGATAGGCAAGGATGATGAGGATGGGCATGGATGAAATCCCCTATTGACTGATCTCTACATGGTTAACCTATGGTTCCTCCTCATCATTTTGAAATTTTTCATCTTCACTAATGAGAGGAACCAATGAACACTACTGAGTATTCAAATCTTCACCTTCATCTTCTTGGAACTCTACATGTGACTCAAATGGTGCATTTATTGGTTTCGGATCATCTAAAATTGGGCTATCACCCTCCTGTTCATCTCTGGGAACTTGATACAGTGCAAGTTGTGGTTCATCTTCAATAAGATAGACTTCTTGCACTACTGTAACAACCAAAGGTTGAAGATCATTGAGTGGAATTACCTTCACTGGTTCGTCTGGAACATGGATCGGAGGGAGTTCACAGGTTGCAAGATAATTTCTTTCTAACTTGGTAGTGGCAGCTTGCACTTCCTCCAGATTTTGAGGGTCTTCATTCCTGAGAAAAACACCAAAAATACCATCAAATGCCTCAAGATAATAAATCAAAGAAACAACTTCGTTAGGCCTTACTTTGTTAGGAATTCAATAGTAAAATTTGGAAAAACACGCGTTAAATTGGAAAACAGTTTCACTTGCATGCTTTTTAATAATTGAAAAAACTGTGCATAAGAAGAAAATGTCATGTGTATTCCCCCATCTCTCAGTGAATTTCTCCTTAAAGGAATCCCATCCATCAATGGAAGCATGAGGAAGGGGCTTGTACCATGCTCGTGCCTCCCCCTCAAGGGTCGACACAAACATCCTCATGTTCCACATGAAAATCGCCCACCACTTGAAAAAATTTAGCCAAGTGATCCTCAATTGATTCTCCCAACCTCCCTGCAAACAAAGGTATTTGTTTAAGCCATTTATGTGTAGGTAAGTCATGAGGATAATCTGGGAATGCAGCAAAACTTAGTGGGTCAAAGGCAGAAAATCTCCACCTTACTGGTGGCCTCACAATTGCATCCATATTGTTAGTCTCAAATAGAGAAAGGCATAGCTACTACCCTACTACTAGCTCGAGATGGAAATAAAACGAAAGATGAAGAGGTCGAAGATACACTCAACATAGTGCTCGTCAAAAAAGAAGTTACATAAAAACTCATACGCTTACCAACTTCGAGAGGAGTTCTTGGTGAAGGCATAGTCTTGTTCCGAGGAAAGATGTTAGGGTTTGTTAAAGCTCGAAACTAAACCTTGTGAGGGAATCGAAACCGAAAGATCTTCTTGTGTAAGTCATGTTATCGCACAATTTGTACTTTGATAGAAGAAAAGGTTAAAGGAGAGCAAATTGGCATAACTGGAGACTAATCCTATCACTGTCACCTCAATAGGATGTCTCTTTCTATTTATAGTGGTAGGCCCAGGGGAGACGTCCCCGGTGACCTGGGGGTTTGAGAAGGCAAGGTCAAAATGACTAGATAAGGATCCCCTCTCACAAGTCACCACTGATCAGAAAGTCATGGTTTTATAACCAATGAAATGATAATGTATCAAAGTGTGCCTGCCCGGAACAAAGTAACAAGAAACTATATATATTTGCAAGTACACTTGTTGGTTAGCACTTCATAAAACCATAGACTTTCTCGATAAAAGCAATTTGTTGAATATGATGAAGTAAACAGAAAATTATAACAGCAATATTTATAGGGCAATACTTCACATTAAATGCCTTGAAATAGCTTCAAAATGACTAAGAATCATTAACCATTGAAATCATAATACTAGCATTGATAGAAGCAAACAAGACAATGTATAAATCATCCTTTTCAATTGCTTTTAGAAACTTTTAATGCTGCAATTAATGGTTGTAGCTTACTTTAGTAACAACAGCAATATTGTTAGTATGTTAGGCTATTCTAGGGTTAGAGATGATTAGTAGGAAGCTCAAAGAATAGGTTTTGATGGTTGTTTTGATCAATTACTCAAAAGAGGACTTAGACTAGTGCTTTTAGGGCAATTGGCATCAATAATGCAGCAGCAAATGTTGAAGAAAAATGTTAGTAGGAGAGTCAAAGACAAGAGAGATTGATAGATTGGAGTGTTGGTAACCCAAGGCTCCAATTATCAAACCCTAAGAGGCAACTAACTACTAAGGTGTAGGTAACCCTAGGCCTTAGTAGATTTCCTCCCTCTTTAACTCAATGATGAAGCAAAAAAGGGCTAAGATGAAGCAATGGATACTAAGGTGTTGCAATGGCAAGGCCTTAGCACATGCTTCAAAAAAAATGGCCCTTTGACAAGATCTAGTAGGTGAAGGCTTTTAAAGCTAGGACAATAACATGTGCTAGTCTTCCTAGGGTTTAATCAAGCAATTTCATAATCTTGAATGTAAATGCAAACTAAATAAAACTATAACCATTCAATTAAGAAGAATTGCAGAAATATCACTTACATTCATCAAGAATAATCAAGAAAATCCCTAGTTGAACACATCCACCAAGAAGCTTGCCAAAATAATTTAGCCTTCCTCAACAAGTGCGCCTAAAATTTCAGCCAAGAAACCCTAGATAAGGCGCAAATTTCAGTCCTCACAAGTGTGACTGAAAGATCATGAATAATACAAGGGTTTAAACCCTTTATTTATACAATACTAATGACCAGAATTAGGTCAAAAACACCGACATGGCCTGTTACACAACTTACACATAATATCCAGTTTTTACATTAAATGTCATAATTAAACCCTAAAACAAGCTGTAAAGGTGACGTTAGGCCCTTTTTGGGCAACGTTGGCCTCCTGGAGCAAAACGCTAGGCCTCCTTGGGCCTCGGGATCCTGCCACACGTTCCACTTGGCACACAACTGCCTCCAAAACATCCAAAACGCTAGGTGACGTCATGGGTGACCTGGGTGACGTCATGGGCCTTCCAAGGCCTACATCATGGTAAAAAGGGCACAACCCCCCTGGGTCCAGGCCTGCCAGGCTGTCCCTGGTGAAACGTCCTCCTCTCTCTCTAGTGCAATCCCCTGATCTGTCTCTACCCCTGGCTGGGGTCTCAGCATCCATCTGGTGGGCTTTTAGCCCTATGAAGGTTCGAACTAATCATCTCCCCATATGTACCTGTCCATCGGGTGTGGCCCTGCAACATCAAAAAATACGCCCTCCATGGGCTCATAAGTCACAGGGATCATAGCAATGTCAATCACATCTAATCATCAAGTTAATTAAACATGTGCATAAAACCCCTTCTTCTCGGAGAAGTGCTCAAAGACATTATGCTATTCTACAAGCCAAGTTTGGAGGGGAAGCTAGGACGTCCTATTGGGCTAATGTTCATTGGATGTGGGATGTTCCCGGGTGAAGTCAAATCCAGGCCATGTGAGTGGATGAGGTGGTAAGGGATGTCTGGGTAATGGCTGCAGTGATAGCAGGGAAATGTATGGCTTATCTGTGGGTGCCTCTGAAGAGGGTGAGTTGCACCTTGTCATGGATGCAAATGTTTCCAAGCCCATTCATGCCTTTTATCTTTTATTCTTATTCCTTTTTCTTTCAAGAAGCTAGTTAGGGGACACTGCCCTGGCGTGGTGACCAGTGGTGGCAATTTTACCCACAAGCATTTCAGGAAAATGAGAAGGTTGGCTCATGGTTAGACCCCCTTTCTCTTGGCTATGCCACCAAGGGCCACTACCCTAGCGTGGTGACCAGTTGTTGGTAGTGTCATACCACTACATGCCCATGGACCTAATAGGCTGGCTCGTGATGAGACACCCTATCCTCCAACTAGGTCTTGATTTATTATTTTTTTATGGGTCCCTCTGTTTCTTACTGAGAAGTTTTTTCTTGCTTTCTCGAGGATCCCTGGGCGAAGCATCTCAAGGTTTCATTCTTTTGGCTTTTATCTTTTGCCAGCTACTTTTACCCTCTGGGCCTTTAACCCCTTCTTCCCACAACGTAAGGTACAACCCTTAGATATTTGGCCAACCCAATGCCCGGACCTGTGTAATGGGATGAATGAGTGGGAAAAAGATGAAAAGTGGTAAGTATGGTGGGAACGGACGATGACCTTTCATGAATCCCCCCAGTGGCAACTCAAACCCTATGGGAACCAGCTGACTAGGGCATCCTGTCATTCCCCCCAGGTGTGGTCAATTGGAAAGGCATAAGGTCCAAGCACATGTTAGAAGCAAAAAGAATTAAATGCACATATTCAAATGTTTTGGGAATAAGAGTGACACATACCATGATACCCGGACTCATTACCTCATGAAGCAAGACCCATTTCTACTGCAAGACCAGGCCGATGTGATGGATGTTGTTGCTGCTGACAAAGTGGAGGCACTAAAGAAAAAAGAATGGGCCCTCCAGGGCCATGCTCAAATCGATCTGGCTCTCGGTACTCCATGTCTAGGACCTGTGGGCCTCGAGACATAATCTCCTTAGTTATCCCTAGGCTAGGGGATAACAAGTCCCCTGTGGAATCGTCCATGTATCCTGTGGAGTCGCCAGGTGAGCAAAATAAAATTAAACAAATGAAGTAAAAACTCACCAAATGTCGTTCACCAAGGCTTGCGTTCCCCAGCAACGGTGCCAATTTGTTAGCATAAATTTCCACCCTCCAATTGAGTTGATAAACCTCTTATAACAGCGGTGGAGACTTGGCTATTTCAAGGAGTAATAGCCCCAAATTGTCACGGGCTAGACCCCTCTCCGTTTGGGCTAGTGCTTGCTAGCCTCAGGGGGCAGTCCCTAGAGTACTTTGCTGCTGTCCTAAGTCTGATTTTCTGCGTTTATTGACGAAAAACAGTCACTGATATGTTCGGGACAGCGTGTTAAAACTGTCCAAAACAAGGGGAAAAATCATTTTTTTTTGCTTGGAGGGATCCTGCAAGGTTAACGCAATAAACGAGAGAAAGAAATAGAAAGAAAACTGCTCAAAAGATCAACATAAACCACCATGAACAGCAAAGAAAAGATACTAATCTACGTGCAAAATTCACAAAATACTATCAAGAAATAAGGTTAGAACACAAACACAAATTTTCTTTACTGACAGGCTTGCAAGAGGGTTGGTTGCGCCACAATTGACAAGTCCACAATCGTTACAATGATCACTTTGCTCAAAGAGGAGTAACTAGACTAAGAATAAGAGAGAAACACTATGTTGTTGCTGCCCAAAACCGACCAATAACCAATGAAATCGCATCCATTATATAGCACATGAGGCGCATATCCGAGAGAAAAGAGAGGTCGCATGGATGGGTAAAAAGGGTAAGTATGTGTGCATCAAGGAGAAGGATGCCACGCGCACAAGTGAGAAAATCCAAGTAGGAGAAGGAGGGAATGCATGCGCATGAGAACAATGAGTGAGGATACCACGTGTGAAAGAAAAGGAGGAGTTAAGGTGTGGAAAGAGCATGAGAAGGTTGGCGCATGGGAGAGAAAGAATAAGTGATGAGTGTGGGAATGGGAAGGTTTAATGTGCGCATGTGATGGAGTTTTAGCAAGCGAATGGATGAGTGCATGCATGGGAAGGAGTGACGTAAGGGAGATGGAGCGAGTCGAGGGTTAAAGACAATGCATGCAAGGAAGGATGCGTATGCATGTGATGGAAGACTAAGAGTAGGACGGCAAGGGGATCCTTTGTGGATGTTACGTGGAAGAGGTGATACATGTGAAGACAAAGAGAGAGGGATAATAGTATGGGCAATGTATGAAGTAGTAGCTACGTAAGGTAAATGGCGAAGAGAGGCATGCACATGAGAGAGTGTGCATGCGTGAGGGTAAAGGACGGATGCACGAGTTGATGGAGTGTGCAAGGATGACGTAAAGGGGTTTGGTATGCTCCAAAAATAAAGGAAATAAGCATGTGATCTATTAAAAGGGATGGGTATACATAAAATGTTAAGATCCAAATACTTGCATACAGAAATACCACAAAGATTTAGAGGACAATATAAAAAACCACAACTTTATTATAGAAACCCTTGAAGTAGGGTAACACCATACAATGGATCCTATTATGGAAGGGATCCTCTCCTGTTCACTTGCCTCTTCGAGGCGGCATCCTCCTATTGAGCTACCACTCCAAATACAATAACTCTCTTCATATCCCATTACATTGCTTGAACCCCTTTATATAGTGCTACCTGTTAGAATATAGAAGATTGTGCTCGTTTTACCATTGACGATACCCTCGTCACCCAACCACTGGCCGAAGCCACCCTCCGAGCACCTTGACCTTGACCGAGAAGAGAATCTTGGTAGCAATCCAATAGCCAAGGGAGGCTAATGCACCAAGCAAGAATAGAAACTAAGTTGAACAGATGATCCCACCCAGAAGCTAGCGCTCACTTTTCCAGCTCTCCCAGAAACTTGCGCACCAAAACTACCACTGCCTGCGCAAATTTGACTCTCTCTGCAACTGCTGAGATGATGAATAATGAGAACTGGTGCCCTGTATTTATAGTGAACTGGGCAGGCTAACTGGGGTCGACTTCTCCTTCTAGGTATCAATAAATTCATTTTAAATGTATTTATCTAGCCGACAACTTGTCTAGGGTTTCCTTCAATTCTTTGCTTCCCTCCGGAGGATTCTAGTCTCGTCATAGGTCACAATAGAGGTTCATACCTCCCGAAGCTACCATAATATTAACACTACCATCACCTAAGAACATTCTAGAGGAGAAATCTTCTAGAAGTAAAACCTTCTAAAAAGTCCTCTTACATTTATTATATCTAACTACCAAAGTGAGCCTTATTTAATAATATAGTGGACCTAATCCACCTTACATTGAATGGCCTCCACTATTATCACTATGGGCCCTCTGGGCCCCCCCACTACCTCTCTAGCTACCTTACATTCCATCCCCCTTATGAAAGCGTTGTCATCAACGCTTGATGTGCAACCATATACCAGGGTTCCATGGATAAGTGTGGACCATAGTGTTGAAGTAGACTAAAGAACCAGGGTCCCATTGAGAAATGGTAGCTACCATGCTGAAGTAGTCCAACCGCCATTGTAAACTAGGGTCCCATGTCCAATTGCTCATGTGTAACTTACGGCAGAAAACCGCAGCTTTTTCTAGAAAAACCTTAAAAAAAAATTGAATTTAAAATGCTGATAACTTAACTTCCCGGACTCTGTTTCGGCTGATTTTTTTTTTTTGAAATTGGGTGAAATTGTGAGAGGAACTCAGATCTGTAATTTGTTTGGGCAAATTCGGCCTCCAGCTGCTACAAAAATAAAATAAAATTGCGTCGCCGTCCACGGAAAAAACCCTGAAAAATTACAGATTTTAAAACTTCAATATCTTGACTTCCTGGACTCCGTTTCAGACGATTTTTTTTTTCAACTTGGGTGTTTTTCTGAGAGGAACTCGGATCTACAACCTGTTTTTGCAAATTTTGCACAGAAATATACCAAAAATTTATGTAATGTCGCGGCCCTCTTTTTTTCTTCTCCGAAAAAAAAAAATCTGCAAAAATAAAAAATATTTGTCCACAATGTCTACCAAGGAAAGTGCTCTGATACCACTTGTTAAGATCCAAATACTTGCATACAGAAATACCACAAAGATTCAAAGGACAATATAAAAAACCACAACTTTATTATAGAAACCCTTGAGGTAGTAACACCATACAATGGATCCTATTATGGAAGGGATCCTCTCATGTTCACTTGCCTCTTCGAGGGGGCATTCTCCTATTGTGCTACCGCTCCAAATACAATAACTCTCTTCATATCCCATTACATTGCTTGAACCTCTTTATATAGTGCTACCATCACCTAAGAACATTCTAGAGGAGGAATCTTCTAGAAGTAAAACTTTCTAAAAAGTCCTCTTACATTTATTATATCTAACTACCATAGTGGGCCTTATTTAATAATATAGTGAACCTAGTCCACCTTACATTGAATGGCCTCCACTATTATCACTATGGGCCCTCTGGGCCCCCCCACTACCTCTCTAGCTACCTTACATAAAACAAAGAAATTGCATGTCTAAATGAGGATACGTATGACTCATGGGGGACAAACCTTTTCACTTAATTAATATAATAATAAGGGGATAAAAAAGGTAATAAAGATAAAGGTACGTATGACTCATGGGGGACATACCTTTTCACTTACTTAATATAATAATAAGGGGATTAAAAAAGGCAATAAAGATGATAATGAATACGTGGGTTAGTGGGCATGTATAAAGGAAGAGGGGTTAGGAATTAATTAATTAAAAGGGAATACTTTAATTTGATTAAAGTGATATGGATAAGTGGGTTACGTGAATGAGGATAGAGTTAAAGGGAAGTGGGTTCAGGATTTTTAATGCATGGAAAATGATTTTATGGCGGGTGAAGAAGGGTTAGTGAGAAGAGTTAGCATGATTGGCTAAACTTTCTCCATGGAAGTGCCACCTCATCCTATGCACCCTTGATCAAATAATTCCATGTGGATGCCACCTCATACTGAAACTCTGCCACATGTCGAAAATTGAGCTTGCCACCTATCACAGCTGGAGATGACGACGACTGCTCAAAATAGATATTGTTAAAAATAGAAATTTGTCTACATGTCCATCACTTTATACTCATTAGATTCGATTCTCCATAAGGATTCTGAATCCGCAAGCAAAATCGACATGCGAGCCCTGGTGCTCAACCTGCTAAAAATAGAAATATGTGACAAATCATTCCGGAAAAAATCCAAAAGATTCAGAATGTCTCAAGGATCCACAATATGTGCTCAAAATATGAACCTGGGGCTTGGAGCAAAACTTGCTAAAAATAGAAAGTTTTCACATGTCGCCCAGAAAAGTGCCATCGGACCTAGAATCATGGAATGACCATCCCTATATGCTCAAAATTGCTCCAAACTATCAAACCCACTCAAACCGTGTCTCCTAAAAATTAGCAACACCTATTGTACATAGACATCTCTCTCAAATGCATGGGAAACCAAGCTAACTCTAACTCAGAACAAAATAACTTTGTGTTGATTATATACCTGCCTTTGATGGGAACCAACCTCCTGCTCAACACAAGTGCTAAACTATGAGAGAATCTCAGAATGTCAACCAAAATAGTGCATGTTGGCTCTTAACCCGCAAGATTTTCAAGGGTGAAAATCTAGGTGTTAACAGGAGGTCACGGGTTCGACTCTCTTAATCCCCTCAAGGTCAAAGTCCATAATCAAGGCCAACAATTTACCCCATTTACCATCTATGGATCATGGAGAAGTACTCGAAGGGTTTTCTACAAGGGTTTCCTTGGAAAAACAATAGCCCCAAGGGTTAGCTCAAGTGGTCATGAACTAGACGTTGTTGATGTATTTAGCATCGGACAAGTACTTCCACGTGGGTTTGTGTCAACACGTGGGAGTCGTCCTTTTAACCTCTCAAAGAACTTTAGGAAGTTCAATTTATGAGTCAGTGATTAAGTGAATGACCTTTTAATTATTAAGTTAAATGCCTAAGTTATTTGGCACTAGTAACTTAAGTGAGTTGATTAAGTCCCAATTGTCAGATCTAAAGTGAACGGGAGATTAGTGTTGATATTATGGTAGCTACGGGAGGTATTTACCTCCAAGTGTAAACTTAATGAAAATAGAATATTCCGAGAAGCAAGAAGAAACCCTAATGAGTTGGCTAATAATAGTAGAAGAAAAGTCAGCTCAAAAGGATAATTTGTATTAGGTTATTAGCCTCCAAGAGAAGAAGTCGGCCACAAGAAATATTATATAATAAGTAAATAGGCACCCAGAATGAGAAGTCGACCCAGGCAATTAACCAGAATTAGTATAAATACAAGAGGCCAGTCTTCATTCTGGCAGGCATTCTCAAAACTGCAGAGCTCACTTGTGTGCACTGCAGTTAGCCAGTTTGTGCGCAAGTTTGGAGGAGAAGCTGTCATTGCAGCTGTTGCAGCTAGCAGATTACGTTTTGGCTTGGACTATCTCTTGGTTATGGTTTGGACTATCTGATCAGCTCTTGTTTGGTGCGTTATCCTTGGAGAAAGGTGCGCTACCCTTTGTTTGGCTATCTAGCCTAGGGTTTGCTTCTCTGTCAAGGTTAAGGTGCTCGGAAGGTGGATTCGGCCTCTGGTTGGGTGACAATAGTGATATTGTCTATGGTAAAACAAGCACATCCATCATATTCTAACAGGTTATGGGCCCACACCTCCTTCATTCAGTCTAACCACTGGAAGGGAGCATAGCCATAAGGATATTAAGCTCGTTAAAGAACTGTCGCTAGGGTTTCTAGCAGGAACAGTCACCAAAGCACTGTCGCTAGGGTTACTAGCAGGTGTAGTTGCAGAAACCCTAACCCTCTCGTTGAGGCACCTTAAGTGAAGGGATTGACCTAATTTCCGGATATACCAGTGCGCCCTAGCCTAGTGCATCTCCTAGTACTCTCAGCAAGCCAAGACGTCAAGTTTGAGTTTTTGGTCAAATCTAGGGTTGACCAAGTCAAAGCAGCCATAACTTACTCTATGAAGTCAGAAAACAAGTTAGATGGAGCTTCTAACTTTAGAGCATGGAAGACAAGGATTGACCTCATCCTTGCCAAGAATAAAGTGTTGGATATCGTGAAAGGAAAGATCGTGGAACCAGAGTTTGAAGAAGGAAAAGAGAAGGAACTGCAGAACGTTGCAGTTATGGAGAAGTTCAAAGACAGAGATATCAATGCGATGAGTATCATAGTAGACTCTATAAAAGACCACTTGATATCCTACATCTCCCATCTTGACTCATCGAATAATATGTACGATGCCCTAATAAACCTCTTCTCAGTTAGAAACATTGGACAAGTAATGAGTCCGAAGAATGAGCTCTGTGACATGAAGATGAATGATGATGACAGCATAGCATCATACTTTGTGAATGATGATGACAGCATAGCATCATACTTTGTGAAGATGAATGATGATGACAGCATAGCATCATAGTTAAGAGATCAACTACAAGCTATTGAAGAGATCATTTCAGAGAAGGAATTGGTAAACATATTACTCAATGGTCTTCCCAAGACGTGGGATGCATTTGCCGCAAGCATGAACACAAGGAAGGAGTATCCTACATTTGAAGAAATTTGGACTTGTTGTGCTCAAGAAGAATCAAGGATCAATGCAAAAGAGAAACCCCAAAAGAAGTACGATGATCAAGCCTTCACAGCTAGATTCAAAGATTTCAAGAACAAAAAGAAGTTTGGCTCCAGGAAGAAAACAAATCAAGAGAAAGATATGTCAAGGATACAATGCTTCAATTGTCAAAAGTATGGTCACTACAAGAATCATTGTCCCAAGTTAAAGAAAAGGAAGGAAACACACGAAGCATCAGTTGCCAAAGAAAGGGAACCCTCAAAGAAAACCAAGCAGGACAAAACATACTTCTTCTTCTAAGACAAGGTAACAATACTCTTCATAGTTCTTGTACATACCATGTTTTCGATACATATCTTGCATGTCTATTTTTTAGAAGATAATATGTTCAAAGAGAAACTATGATTATGGAAGAACAACAAGATAAGGACTACTATCACTATGACTATAAGACAACCTGCAAGATAAGCCGAAATCAGAATTGGAAAAAGATTTGTAACACTTTGCAAAAGGAAATAAGGATGCAGACGGAAGCGTGGACTCTCCTAGATGGAGGGAGCCGATTATATATTACCAAAAGAAGAGCATGCATTCATACATGAAGCAAGGATTAGGAGGGCGCTAATCCTATGATCCATTAAAGGTGATAAAGTATATATCCATGGTAGCAACCATGAAAAGCAGTACGTGTTCAATTTGACCTTAGAAGAAGTCTTCTTCGAAAAGAAGCCTTAAAGCATCTCTGGTTATCCATCCACATCCATGATCCTACTATGAAAGGAAGAAGCTGGAATCTTCAGAGCATGGAATCTATAGAAAACTCCATGGACCCAAGATCTAAAGAGAAACATGAGGAAAAACATGAAAATTCCAAGAAAGAAAGAAAATCCAGAACAACTAGTCATTGTATCGAGAATCACAAGATTACCAGCCTGATATGAACTCACTAAAAGCAATCAAGCAGAGGTACTGAAAGTTGTGATGAAGAACAGTGTATGAAAGACTTATGAATGTAAGCATTGCGAGATCCAGAACTAGAGGTTATCCCAGATGGAGGGAGAAGACTATGATGATTACTTGTTCCAGTAAACC
>JASDQU010010854.1:256740-273104 GCA_032191745.1 Picea mariana | reverse complement strand
CCAGAATAATTGAACAGAGAGCGTATGTAGAGCAACCTCAATGCTTTGAGGTATACCAGAAAGAGACCCTTGTATGCAGATGGAAGAAGACAACTTGGTGGAGAACCTCCAATGCACAACAGAAGCGTGGTGAAGACTTTCTATAACAGAGATATTGTATCAGAATGATTACTCAGAAGATCAGGATAATGGATTGCCAATCCATGACAAAGATCTCATGATGACAGAAGAAGTGCCACATGGATATGTTCCAGTTTGAGCCTTGCATGAGCTAATGGGGAACAAAAGATGAATCCAATAATGACACACTATACTGATCAGAGCTATATGAAGCCTTCAGAGAAAACCAGTGTTCCATAAAGACCAAAGTACTTTGAGATCAAGCATTACATTCTCCATGATGAAGTCCAGAAAAGAGAAGTGGTTCTCCAATATATATTTACATATATATATATATATATATATATATATCCACAAATGAGCAGATAAGCAACCATTTTGGGAAAGCCTCTGCCCAAGATGAAAGAGTTTGTGTACTCAAGCTAGAGCTCGTGGAGACGACTTCCCTATTGAAAAAGGAAGAGATGACTCCCAGGTTGGGAGCACCGATGTGTTATTGATTTATGGACAATCATTTTTCAGTTCGAAAAATGGTCCAGGATGAGCAGTTCCTTTCCAGTTCGGAAAGTGGTTTGAGATTTCTGACGGACGGGCATTTTCCAGTTCGGAAAATGGTCCAAATCGAACGGTCATTGTTGTAATGAAAATGGTTAGATGGATTGTTGATGTACCATAGACAGTGATTTCCCATTGTGGTTAACATGGGGAATGGTCTAGGATAGTCTCTCTTCTTGATGGTTAATCAAGAAGACTGGTCCACCTCGCCGAACAGTCATTCTTTCGAAGCTCACAGTTGTGAGCAGTTTCGAAGAATGGTATGTTTTGGAGGTTGGTGCAAGACAGTCATTTCATTAGGAAATGGTCCGGACAGTCATTCCCTAGGGCAGATTCATTCTCTCCAGCTTGCACTTTGTTTAGTGTCGGAGGAATGGTCCAGGTTTAGCAATCAGGACAGGCATTCCTTAGGGCAGACTCATTCTCTCGAGGTTACACTTTGTTTAGTGTCAGAGGAATGGCCTAGGGTGGGGAATGGTCCAGGCTCAGAAATCAGGACAGTTATTCTTCCTTGCTTGAGAAGAATAGTCCAGATAGCTCATCATTGATGTTTGACCTTCTGAGGGCAGATGCTCTTCCAGATCTCACAGATGTGAGTGGAAGAATGGCCCAGATGATTCACTTTATATCATAACATTGTTTCTGTGCAGGTTGATATCAGATGATTGTTATGAAGACTGTATGTCTCTAGACAGTAAATGTATACTACTGTGGTGGATGTGTTCCACTATTTGTGACTATACGTCACTGATCAAGTACCTGTGTGCTACTTGGTGTGGTAGTGTACCACTGGATTGTAGTAGTGTACTACTATGGATAGACACAGTTGTGTTCTATTGAATGATATTGTTCTGATTGCCTTGAAGACTATCAGCAGTGTTGGAAATGATTATCAGCTAGATGGATGATCAATGGACAGAGATTTCCTAGACGGAAAATGGTTCAGGACATTTATTCTAGGACATATGTTCGGATTAGAAGAATGGCTCTTGTGTCACTCTGTGGAGTGAGTGACTTATCCAGCATCATGTCTAATTACTCGGAGTATGGTTTCGAGAGATGATGCAGCTGATGACACTGATGGTGATGATGGTACTCATGATCTAGTCATGAGATAGTCTATACCAATGCTGTATATCTCATGTCGGGGAAAGTGTCGACGAGGGTTCGGAATGTAACTTCTCGGCGACATCGGCGAAAAATGTCGGAATATGTCGAAAAATGTCGCAAGACCTCAAAAAAATACAAAAACACTCATTTTTTTCAATTTTTTAAACTTGTAAAGCAACAACATAAATATGAAAATACAAACTTGTAAACTTGTAAAGCTACATAAATATGAAAATACAACCAATAAACAAGATGCATAAGATGTCAAGTGGTCACATATCGTTACTAAACTGAAAATTCTGAAACATGTTCGTGATAGGATGATAGTAGATACAAAATCACATCAAATGATCAAAATAAATGTATCTCATGAGATGAATCATCATGAGGCATCTAGATACTAAATAGTACATGATAAAATGAAAATGATAGATCTTAGGAATCCAAAATTCAAATCATTGATTCCCTCTCTGTCATGTTGCTGCTGCTCTAGCCCTCTTATTAGCCATATCAATGAATGATTGGTTTGCAATACGCATAATTTCTGCAGTACTGTTTGGACAAGGATCCACATCAATCCTAGGGATTTTGGCAAGGCGGTATTTCAAGCGGCTAATTCCTCCAAAAATCTTTTTGCCGCAAAGATTGCATGTCAATACTTGTCTATTGGGAAGTTGCACTGGTTCACCATACACCCACATTGGATCCAAATCATCCAATGCCTTCGGCATTTTCTTTAGATGAAAATATTAAACCTATGGCACAAAAAAATAAAAAAATAAACACACGATAATGCAAAGGTTAAATAATAACAGATAGATGAATTAGAATGATTGAATCTTCCATTCAAAAACAACAAGAAGAGGCACATTGCAAACCCTAGCCTAACTCAAAAAACAAAGTTCAAATCTTCAAGTTCAAACTTCAAACAAATGAAAGAAAAACGTTTTTTATCATACCTGGAAATCTTGATCTCTCCGCTGGCGCTAATGGAAGCAAGATCCTTGGCTTTCTCCTCCTTGGATAGATGCACAATGGCTTCCCTCACACCTCTCTAGCTCTCTCACACTTCACAAATGAAACAATGACAAAAAAAAAGGACCCGCGGCCTCTAAAACCCCTCACGCGCACTTTTTTTTCGCGGGTTTTCTCAGCAAGGCGACACATTGCATCAACCCATGACACATTGGCCATTTCTCGCGAGATGATGAAAGTGTCGCGACACTTTCATTGTGTCGGATGTGTCGCGAAATTTTGTTAAGAAAATTTCTGGAGGGTGAAAATGTCGACGACATTTCCGAAATATCGAAGATATATTCAACGGTGGTCTATACAACTATGTTGATGCTACCACGTGAATGGTATGTTTTTGCTCAAGACCATTACCTGTAATACCTCCCTAGCTAGGAGGGAGTGTTGATATTATGGTAGTTGCGGGAGGTATTTACCTCCAAGTGTAAACGTAACGAGAATAGAATATTCCAGGAAGCAAGAAGAAACCCTAATGAGTTGGCTAATAACACTAGAAGAGAAGTCGGCTCAAGAGGATAATTTGTATTAGGTTATTAGCCTCCAAGAGAAGAAGTCGGCCACAAGAAATATTATATACTAAGTAAATAGGCACCCAAAATGAGAAGTCGGCCCAGGCAGTTAGCCAGAATTAGTATAAATACAGGAGGCCAATCTTCATTCTGGCAGGCATTCTCAGAACTACAGAGCTCACTTGTGCGCACTACAGTTAGCCAGTTTGTGCGCAAGTTTGGAGGAGAAGCTGTCGTTGCAGTTGCTACAGCTAGCAGATTACGTTTTGGCTTGGACTATCTCTTGGTTATGGTTTGGACTATCTGATCAGCTCTTGTTTGGTGCGCTATCCTTGGATAAAGGTGTGCTACCCTTTGTTTGGCTATCTAGCCTAGGGTTTGCTTCCGGAGTGATTCTCTGTCAAGGTTAAGGTGCTCGGAGGGTGGCTTCGGCCTATGGTTGGGTGACAATAGTGATATTGTCTATGGTAAAACGAGCACATCCATCATATTCTAACAATTAGATCTCAGTCATTGATCACTTTGGAGAAGATCTAGGGTTTGGACTTAGGGTTAACTCAATGTAATAAAAGGCAACCTAAGTGAGAGGAGGAGACACAGTGATGGTACACAAAGAGTGAGTGAGCACTTAGGTGTGCAAGGGCAGGGGTCGAGGAAAGGCAGCAAGAAGATAACAGGCATGAGGGCTAGGCTATTGTTGCAGCGTATTTCACAGAAGGGCCATTATCCCAGGACGAGAGCCCTGATTTTATATAAATAAATCATCACAGATATGGTTTCCCGCATGTGTTTTTCTAGGGGTTTTACCCAAATACCTTATGCAATGTGCAATTGGTTTTTGTTTTAATGCTTCCGCTTATGTTTTGTTGGATAACCTAGCTATGATATTATTCAGTAAAATCTGTTTTTGCGTGGAATTAATACCCTAGTGCTAGGTTCAGAAAATCAACATGACATGAAAGCCAAGACTCTGAGGAAACCAAGTTGCACTAAAGAACGAGATTTATTTGCAGCTGCAGGGGTAAAGTGAAAAACAAAAAAAGAGAAGAAGTTTGTACAGACCGTACGTACATACACCGTCATAGGATCCGTACAGGTTAGCCGCCAACACTGCAGAGTAGATCCGAGTGTGCAGAAAACGGATCATGTGACTGTTGTATGTGTGGCAGAGCAGCCGCGTAAGGAAATACTGTTGTAGATTGGAGATCTGATCGTAGTGAGCAGAGGTTGTGTGGCTTGGGAGTGGGCTATTGAATTGGCTACTAGAGATCCACGAGAGCTACACTGAGATCGTGAGCTGAGGTAAACAGCGACTGAAAGACCGTTGCACAGATCCATAAGGTTGTGGTTGTTACTACAGCGTGGAGGAAGGGTTGAGTGTTAGAAGTCGACAGCAACGGACCGGCACCGAAGGCAACAATTGGTTGCGAGCTAAGAAAGGGGCCAGCAAGGAAATCGGCCAAGTGGAGGCAGTCGTCATTTGCTACAGCCACCAAAATCAGAGGAAGGCAGCGTGGAAGCTAGATTTGGTGGGGTCGTCAGTTGGGTGAGAGATCCAACAGATCAGCGTGAGAGAGGGGCGGGTTGAGGAGCAGCGAGCCTAGCCCACAGCTGGCGTGAGGAAATCTGCGGGCTGGAAGAGGAGTTATGGCTAGGAGAGGTGGTTACAGGAATCGCCGGCAAGGAGTGTTAGAGCAGTATTGTGAACGAGTGTTGATATCTGCAAGGAGTCGTTGAAGAGAGAAGCATGCACAGGCTGATTGTGGGTGCTGCAACTGTGTGGAGGATAGGCCGACAGGGCAACGTGAGTTAGTCGCCGCAAAACCAGTCGTCGACTAGGTCGGGTGGCAGGTAGAGATGCAAATAAAAGGAGAGCGGATGGCTGTAGTGCGTGGAGTGGGCACGGACTGGTGTGTGCAAAAGGGTAGCGGGCTGGAGATAGGCAGTCCTTGGTTGCAAGACCAACCGCCCAGAATAGACACTCGGTCGGCCACAGTGTGGGCAGAACCAACAGAGGCCATAGAGGGCCACTAACAATGCCAGCCAAGCCCAAGAAGTCGTCGGGCAGCGCTTGGGTAACAGGTAGAAGCCCCGGGCAGCGGGGAGGCAGTCTGGGCAGCAAGCTAAGATAGTCGGACAACGCCCAGAAAAGATCCGAACAGCCCAGAAAAAGACCCGGGCAGGTTCAGGCAGCGGGACCCGGGCAGCCAGTAAAAGGTCTTCGAAGACAGGTCCAAGCGAGATGGAAGGGTTAGCTTTCGTGTCAGAGGGAGCAACCAATTGGGTGGATTAGAGACTAGCCATGGTAGTAGATCAGATAGCGAAGACAAAGTCACTTCCAAAGAGTGGAAGGACCTTCCTCTCTAAGAGGGAGTGTTGATGTATTTAGCATCGGATAGGTACTTCCACGTGGGTTTGTGTCAACATGTGGGAGTCGTCCTTGTAACCTCTCAGAGAACTATAGGAAGTTCGCTTTATGAGTCATTAATTAAAGTGAATGACCTTTTAATTAGTAAGTTAAATGCCTAAGTTATTTGGCATTAGTAACTTAAGTGAGTTGATTAAGTCCTAACCGTCAGATCTAAAGTGAACGGGAGATTAGATCTCAGCCATTGATCACTTTGGAGAAGATCTAGGGTTTTAGACTTAGGGTTAACTCAATGTAATAAAAAGCAACCTAAGTGAGAGGAGACACAGTGATGGTACACAAAGAATGAGTGAGCACTCAGGTGTGCAGAGGCAAGGGCCAAGGAAAGACAGCAAGGAGATAGCAGCCAGGAGGGCTAGGCTATTGTTGCAGTGTATTTCTCAGAAGGGCCATAATCCCAGGATGGGAGCCCTAATTTTATATAAATAAAATCATCAAAGATATGGTTTTGTCGCAAGGGTTTTTCTAGGGGTTTTACCTTAATATCTTGTGCAATGTGTGATTGGTTTATGTTTTAATGCTTCCGCTTATGTTTCTTTGAATACCTAGATGTGATATTATTCAATAAAATCTGTTTTTGCTTGGAATTAATACCCTTGTGCTAGGTTCAGAAAATCAACAGACATGAGACCTCTTATCTCTCCCCCAAAGTTGGGGGAGGTCACAAGTTCAAGTCTCTTGATCCCCTTGTGGTTAGGCTCTGTAATCAAGGTCAACGGTTTACCCTGTCTACCATCCATGGATCATGGGGAAGTACTCGGAGGGTTTTCTACGAGGGTTTCCTTCGAAAAAAAATTATATGTATATAATGTGTCCCCACATGTTGCATGTCAAGGGTTACATGTCCCATGTCAAAGACTTGAATCCTTGTGTCCATGTGTCCTCGTGTTCTAGTGTCATGTGACATAGGTTGAAACTTGCTTTGCTCAAGCCTTGTTCATCTAGGTCTGAAATAAAATGCAATAAATACTCTACCTGCAAAGCATATGCCACATAAAGGATATATAAAACTGAGACAATTCTCCTAAGGGTTTGATATGCAAGGAAAAATATGTGTGGTGTATAATCTTAGATCTCATTTATTTCCAATAATCCTATAATGAAGAAAGGTGTACCTTTAAGTCCTATTTTAATCACGAGAGCAAGAAACTCTAAATAGAATCCCCATGGGGTTGTTTTGAGACTAGACCATAGTTACAAAACTCGGTTCGATGAAACACTCAGGGAGGCCATAAAGTAAGGGTTCAACTCGCACTCAGCAAAAACTGTGGAAAAGCTCGACTAATTTTTCGAAGCAAAATGGCAATCTTTATATGTTTGGGTTATATAAACATCTGACGAGGCCCACGGAGATTTTCATCAAGCTCACAAGTCAAACTCGACGAGACTCACATGTCAGACTTTGACTTGCGAGTACTTATGATTCAAACTAACTACCCCCAAGTCCCCAAGTCAAACTTGCAAGCATCAACTTTGACTCACTAGATATTCAACTTGGGCCATTTTTGGGCCACACACTGAGTTTGACTTGGGAGTACTCAGCAACTAAACCAAGTTTTGTAACAAGGCCAAACTCTTAAGGTTGCAAATAATTCTAATAGTTGGGAACATAATAATGAACATACATATAGTTCTTAAAGTCATCCAATTATGTTTGTTCTACCCATCATATTTTCTATGTAGTACTACTAGAGGAAAGTTGTGATACATAATATTTCTCATGGAGGATTCCACCTTTGTCAAAACCTTGCTTTCTTGGCTGTCTCATTTTGCTCTTGCACTTGATTTTTAAATCCTTGAGCTTTCAACCTTTAGCAGGAAATTGTTAGTAGTGCAGGGACTATGTCCCAAATACTCGATGAATTGTTGACAATTCAAGGAACAAATCACCAAAACTTGATCACACCCACGAGATAATCAACCTTTATATGAGTGCTCTAGAGTCTAAACCTTTAAAGCTGATCAATAACATTACATGGAGTAATATTGCTTTTCCATGTTTTTGTATGAAAAATGGTGCTACCTTTCTCAAGATTTCCACGAGTAATAGAATGAGAAAAGAAGAGGTTCAACACCCTTAAGTATACTAGAAGCCCAATAGATGTTCCACATGAATGCATGTTTAAGTAATGACAAATCCCAAGTGAAGTTATAAGCTAAGAAACAAGACACATTGGATAGGGCTTATGCACCCTGAATCTATGTATCAAACATGTGGAATGTGGACATGCTAGTCCTAAGTGTGAGACATGTGATCTATACCGAAGGCGTGTTCCACACATGTTGGACACTTAGTTCATGTTATCATAGGATTTGTACTTGTGCAAAGCCCAACACAAGTCCCCCAAATCTGCGTAACTATGGAAAATCCTATCATTGTCACCTTAGTAAGGATTTCCCCCGTTTTAGTGATGGAAGAGGTCCACCACAGGGGGAGGCCTCCCTGGTGACCTCAAGGAATCAAAGTAGTAAGTAAAGCAGCCAAGCCTACCGCCCCCTCTCTTGATCACCTAAAGATTAGTCTAGGTCAAGGGAAACTAAGAGGTATAAGGATGTTTGAGTACCTGCCAGAAACAAGAACAATTTATAGCATATATGTGATGATTTCCAAGTACAGACATGCAATTAATACCTCATATGACACTAGACAATGAAAATTGCAATGGCTGGTACAAATTTGCAGCAGTACAACAATCTTATAACAGCAATATGAATTTGCAACAGCAGCAAATTAAAGAGCTTAGAATCTCAACAATTGACCAAGAAAATTAAGCATACATCACATAGAACATTATCCAATTGCTTGAGAGAAATTTTGAGCAAGTTAAACCACCTTTACAAGAGTGTATGCAGCAAATTAGAGTGTATTAAGATGGCTGTAGCAAACTTTTGCGATGGCAGCAAGTTTGCTAGTGACTTAATGAGTGTTAGTGTTAGCAAAATCAGTAGAAAGCTTGAGAGGATTGAAAGAGAGTGTTTGTTGATCAATTTCACCATAAAAGGGCTATAAGATGAGTGCCTTTGAGGGCTATGGAATCTTTATAACAGCAATACAACAATACTTGAAGATTTAACAAGTAGAAACCAAGAGGTGGGGCTTAAACTCTAAGGTGCTAGCACATTAGAGCCTTAGGGTTTAAGCCTTAAAGAGAAGGATTGCTAGAGTGCAAGCACTTTTGGGCTCTAGCAACCTTTTCTCCCTTCTTGATACTTCAACTAGATTAAAATCAATGTCTAGGGATAAAATCTTAAAGTGCTAGTACTTTAGGGCTTTAGGAATCTAACCCTAGCAAGGATTCCTTCACACATTTTGGACAAAATTAACATTGTGAGAGGAGGAAGCACTTATGCTCCTCTCTTAGGGTTTCACCAAGCAAGACATCTAACATGAAAAAGAGAAATCATCATGAAGCATCAATAGCAAAAAGATAAAATTGCAGAAATTTCACTTACTTCACCAAGATAGCATGAGATAAAACCCTAATTGCAGAAATTCCAGCCAAAAATCAGCAAAAGTATCAACAAATTGATCCTCCAAGCAAGTCGCATAAGTGTAGAAGAGAGAGATAGCCAAGTAGGGCGAAAATTTCAGACTTGTTCTCACAAATGGTGAGAAGTTATGATGATTCATGATAAAATGAAAATGAGATGGTCCTCTATTTATATGAGGCCATCTAAACCAATTTGTCCACTTAAAATTGTCAACAACAAATCAGAAGAGGGTTGACCCCCTTCATTTGCTTTTACAATTTGCAAAAATGAAAAAAAACATAAAGTAAAACCCTAAAAAAGTGACGTCATGCCCTAGGAGGGTGATGTAGGGCTGAAAAGTGAGACGTCGAGCCTCATGAGGAGAGCATTGGGCCTCCAAAGGCCATGTGTCATGCTCTCAAGTGCAAAGGTGCCATGCCATGTGTATCCTCCTATCAAACCACCTCCGGAACCATCTCATCCATCAAACCTTATCCCCCAAGATGACATCAAGGGCAAGGGTGACGTCCTAGGCCTCCAAAGGCCACATCCAAGTGTAGAAAGTGATGTCATGTGTGGTTCCTCATCCTCCATCAAGCAAGGTCCTACAAAGAAAAACAAGTACGCCCTCCAAGTGTCCACGAGTCATATGAATCATGCCAAGTAATTCACATTTAATAAAAGAACCACCCAAACAAGTGCATTAAATCCCCCCTTTTCAAATTAAACAAATGCTCCAAATTTAGGTATGGGAGGGGTGTCATGGTGCCCTATTGGGTAGGCCAATCCCCAAGCCAAGGAATGTTTCCCAAGAAGACCTTATCTAGATCATGTAATGAGCATGAGGTGGATTGGGGAAAGACACTTGGGCATGGGGTTCTCAACATATCAAGGGTTCATATTGTCTCATTTATGGGTGCCTTTGTGAATGGTGTGCTACATCCTTGAGTTCCCTTTATTTGTAATGCAACCTTTTTCCAGGCCCTTTGTTTGTCTTTTTATTAAGTCCGAACATTGAGTGCTATGTGCAATGAAAATAAAATAGCACCGCAATGCCACTTGAAGTTAGAACACATTGAGTATTATGTGCACTGGAAATAAAAGAACACCGCAATGCACTCCCCCATCAAGCGGGACACTTTTTCTTTATTCGTTTTTATTTAAAAGTCCTTTGTTCATTCAGAGAAGCTTTTCATGGATCTCAAGACTTTAGGGCGAGCATTTATGTATGATTTCAGCTACAACACCTCTGGGCCTTTAGCACCTTTTTCCCATGAAATGAGGTACAAACCCTTCTTGGGGTCAATGCACCCGAAAACCCAAAAGATGAAGAAACGGAGGGGAAGAAGTGTGGAAAGAGGTAAGTATGAGTGAGGAATGGTATGATGACCCTTCAAGGAAACACCCAAGTAGCAACCCTTTTCCTGAGGGTGACCAACTTACTAGGATACCATGTCAACCACCAAGGTGAAATTAGGCAAAAGAGATAATTTTCAAGCAAATGTTCCATAATCAAGAAAGGACTCTTTGTTGCATGTTTAAATGCTTCAAATATTAAAGTGACACTTACGATGAGACTGGACTTGTTACCTCATGAAGCAAGACCTACTGTCTTCTGGGAACCAGGTCGGTGTAGTGGATGTTGCCCTGCTGTCTATGATGATGATGGTGAACTGTGGTGAAGAAGAGGGGCTCTGTGGGCTATGCTATGCATCCAGCTCTCGATACTCCATGTCTGCTACCTACGAGCCTCGAGACATCATCTCCTTAGTTACCCCTAGGCTAGGGGGGTAACATATGGCTCCTACATGGGGACATCTGCTCGCCATAGAGTGCATGAGAACCTCAGCATCTCCTGGTATGAACTGTTCCTACACAAACTCAAGCAACAGAGAGGAGGAACATCTTCACAAAGGAAGATTGACATGTGCAAAGTTAAGTGCTTTGCATGTCATAAGTTTGGTCATTATGCCGAACAGTGTCCAAACAAGAAGAAAGGCAAGGGTAAAACAGCTACAGTTGCATCCGCACAGATGGATAAGTTAGCTGAAAAATTCGATAAGGAATTTTCCCTAGTATCTTGTCTTTCTGGCACCATTACAAGGGGGGTGTGGTTTGTGGGCAGTGGACAATCTAGTCACATGATGGGATCTCGTGATAACTTCACCAATATGACCAAGGAGCGTCATGATCTTCATGTAAAGCTTGGTGACAACACCAGGTATGCAATAGAGGGCATTGGTAGCATACAATTCCAGTTGGACTCTGAAAGTCTTATGGAGGTGAAGGAAGTTATGTATGTACCTGGGTTGGAGAAGAATTTACTTTCTATTTCGACCATGGAGGACAGGGGACTTGAGGTCAGCTTCAAAGGAGGTGAGGTAGTTTTCATGCCGAAAGGGGCTAATCCTAGCATGAGGCTAGTTATAGGCAGCAGAGAGAGTAACTTGTATCTGTTGAGAGGACATCCAATGAAAGCCCTCGTACATAGTAGTGACAGCCAAAGTGAACTTTGACACAGGAGGATGGGACATCTACACTACAGGGCTCTACCGTTGTTACAGGAGATAGTCATTGGTTTTCTGGAGTTCAGTGTGGAGCAAGATGGTGTGTGTAAAGGATGTGCACTTGGCAAGCAGGCCAAGGCAGCATTTCCTAACAGTGAGACCAAGTCCAAGGGAGTGTTGGATTCGGTGCATTCCGATGTATGTGGTCCTATGTCAGTGGAGTCTATCTCGGGGTGTAGTTAATTTGTGACATTTATAGATGACTATTCCAGGAGGACATGGATTTACTTCTTGGAGGCCAAAGATGAGGTCTTCAATCGGTTTCAAGAGTTCAAAGCTCTTATGGAGAACCAGACTGGGAAGAAGATCAAGGTCCTTAGATCAGATGGAGGCGAGTATACCTCCAACGAGTTCGATGATTTTTGCAAAGTAGCAGGAATCAAGAAAGCGCTGACAGTGCCCTACAATCCGCAACAGAATGGAGTGGCGGAGAGGAAGAACTGGACTATAGTCGGAGCAGCCAAAGCCATGATCCATGATCAGGATCTACCTATGTTCTTATGGGCGGAGGCATGCAATACGGTTGTATACTTACAGAACAGGAGTCCTCACAAGGCAATGGAGGACATGACTCCAAAGGAAGCATTCATAGGAGTGAAACTAGAGGTGAGTCATTTGCGTATCTTCGGTTGTCCATTTTATGTCCACATTCCTTCAATGAAGAGGACTAAATTGGAGCCCTCATCGTAGAAGGGCATTTTTGTTGGATATAGTGAGACTTCAAAGGCCTATTGGGTCTGCATTCCTAGGCAAAGTAAGGTAGCAGTCAACCGGGATGTCAAATTTAAGGAGGGTAGGACCTTTAGGAGGTCACATGACATAGAGCCAGTGGTGGTAGAGGATCGGGAGCAAGAGGCTCTTAAGGTTGAATAGGGACCAACAACACCAGCTACAAGGACACAACCTTCTAATTAGGAGGAGCAAGAGGTTCTTTCAATCTCTACCAGTAGGAGGCCGAGATGGGCTAAACAGACCTTAAGGGATGCAAAGGAGCATGTGGAGGCTCCTAGCAGTACCTTCAGGGAGACTGGACTAGACCACCTACCAGATTTTCCAGCTATATGGCCTTAATGAGCAGCATCAGTGAGTTTGAGCCTTCTACCTTTGAGGAGGCAGCAAACCAGCACATTTGGAGGGACGCCATGATGGAAGAGTATAGTTCCATCATGAGGAACAATGTGTGGGAGATAGCACCGAGGCCTGAGGGAAAGTCAATGGTCACTTCTCGATGGATCTTAAAGGTCAAGCATGGTGCAGATGGCAGCACTGAGAAGTACAAAGCAAGGTTTGTGGCGAGAGGGTTCTCCCAGAAGGAGGGATTGGACTATGAGGAGACCTTTGCACCGGTCACCATATATGCATCTATTAGGGTAGTTATATCTATTGCCTCAGAGATGGGGTGGAGGATTCATCTGATGGATGTGAAGACTGCCTTCCTCAATGGAGTGATTGAGGAAGAAGTATATGTTGAGCAACCTCAGGGATTTGAGGCGCATGGGAGGGGGTCCCATGTATGCAGATTGAAGAAGGCCTTGTACGGACTTAAGCAGGCACCTCGCGCATGATACTCAAGGATTGATGGGTACCTACTTGGTTTGAGCTTCACTAAAAGTAAGGTGGATCCCAACTTGTATTACACACTTGTTGGAGATGATCCACTCATTTTAGTGTTGTATGTTGATGATCTCTTTCTGACAAGATCAGAGAAGCTCATAAGGTGTGCAAGGAGGACCTTGCTACGAAGTTCAAGATGAAGGATATTGGATTGATGCACTACTTTTTGGGACTTGAGGTGTGGTAGCAGCCAGGAGAGATTTTCCTTGGGCAGGGCAAGTATGCAGTTGAGATCTTGAAGAAAGTCAATATGGAGGATTACAGGCCGATGTCTACACCTATGATCACTAACTTGAGGAAGCTTAATGCTTCTGAGGATGAGTTAGTGGATCCCACTTAGTACAAGAAGTTGATCGGGTACTTGATGTATCTGTTCAATACCAGGCCGAATATTTGCTTTGCATTGAATACACTAAGCCAGTTTATAGTGGAACCGAGGAGGGTTCATTAGGTGGCAGCAAAGCATGTGTTGCGGTATCTTCGTGGTACGGTGGACTTTGGATTGAGATATCTCAGAGTTGGCGGAGTGCAATTGCAGGTGTACACATATTCGGACTGGGTAGGGAGTGCAATGGATAGGAAGAGTACTTTTGGATGTTGTTTCAGCTTGGGGTCAGCAGTGATCTCATGGTTTAGCAAGTAGCATCACTCGGTGGCACTTAGCTCAGCAAAGGCTGAGTACATGGCAGCGAGTCTAGCAAGTTGTGAGGCCGTTTTCCTTCGCAAGATGCTCACAAGGTTATTTGGTCTTGAGATGGGGCCTACGATGATCCACTGTGATAACCAAAGTTGTATCAAGCTTTCGGAAAATCCAGTGTTTCATGACAGGTCCCAGCATATAGAGATCAAATACCACTTCATCAAAGACAGGTTCCAGATAGGTGCTGTGAGATTGAGGTACATATCCACAGGGCAGCAGATAGCAGACATTCTCACCAAGCCTCTTGTGAAAGGGAAATTTGTTTTCTTCAAGGATAAGCTGGGGGTGGTGGAGAATGCCTTCCTTGCTAGGAGGGAGTGTTGATTTCTATAGCTTCGGAAGGTCTTCTACATTGGCTTGGTGTCTTAGCATGTAGAAGAGAAGTCCTCTTTAGGTGGTTGTTTGAGAGGAGCAACTAATATGAGCTCCTTCATAAGTTTAACTTAGGAAAAGTACATTAATTAAATTATTTGATTAATGTAGACTTTGGGCTAAATTTTTCTAAGGATAAATAATTAATTATTTAATTGAATTAGATCTAATCTCCACCGTTGATCTAAGAAGGCTAGGATTTAATCCTAGCCCTCTAGGTTCTATCACTTTGGAGATTAGGAATTTGGCCTATGGAGAAAGTATAAAGTAAACCTAAGGGAGAGGATGAAGACACAATTGAGGAAGCAATTTTCTCAACGAGTAAGAGACTCGAGTGACTAAGGAGAATTGTGACGGTTTGCAGAGAAGGATCTCAGCGAGATTTTCAGGACAGTCGAGTTGGAAGAGACACTGAGTTTCCTAGGGGCCAATTTCCAGCAGAGAGGTTGAGTTTCCTAGGGACCGATTTCCAGCAGAGGGGCCGATTTCCTGAGACTGATTTCCAGTGAGGGCTGAGTTACAGGTTCTCACACAGCGGCATATTTCTCTGTGTATTTTCTCTGTGGGTCTAACCCAGATTTTCAAGATTTAATAAAGTGAAGGAAGATTGTTGTTGGGTGAAAATTTCTCTGCTGTTATGTGTTTGATTTCTCTGGTTATTTCCGCTGCATTTAATTTCTGAGTTAATATACCAGTGTATTTATTTTATCAGCAGTTTCCAGATTTTATTGAGGTAAATAATTTCTGGGTTTTTAAATAAATTGTTGAAGTAAAGAAACCAGATCTGGTATAAGCGATTTAACAGAATATTAGATTGAAGCAAATCCTTTTCTAAAATTGTACTCATGCAATACATCTAATGGTGATTTGCTTGAAGCCCTTTCTGAACTTGTACTTATGCGACACATTTAATGGTGATTCAGCTCGAAGCCATATTGACTTCATGATGCAACACACTAATAAAGTATGCCCCTTCTACTGTCTAGCACAAACACAGCTAAAAATAAACAAAATTTTTAGTATATTACAGGTCAGGCAAAACATGCTACTGTTCTTTAAGTTTATTATTTATATATACCAAGTAATATCTTAGAACCCAGAAGTGAAAAAAATCACTTTAAAACTTCACCCACAAAGGCATCACACGTTCACATTGAGGTTGTGACCCAAAAGCAACAGCCGAAAATGAAAATATTAACCTTGCAGTATTGGTCGCCACTCATCCATACTCGTACAGAAAAACAAACAGCAAGTCAATGAGGACTCAAATTGACTTAAATCCATGCAGAAAATCACTTAACAGGCTCAAAACAACCAGGAAATTCACTATGGACTCAAATCCACTTAAATACATGTTGAGAACAACTTAAATAGCCTCAGCCATCTGAAGCTTCTGTAGATCCTTGTTTACCCAGAACTCATACAGGACATGGCTAATGCGTTCACTTTAGAGTGTAATGGCTACCTGGCACAAATTGTTAGAGCATGCTAATTAAGGTAGAATGGTTTTGATAGAATAGATTAATCAGGCCAAGCCAGGGCAGAGGGACTCATTTCCAACCCGAAAGGCAAGGTCAGATTAAATTTTCTTAGAGTCTAGTGGTCAAAACCAGTGTTGTAAAAATCGCCGATAAATCGGCAAAATCGCGATAAATCGCGATTTTTTCCCCAAAACGATTTTTATGAAAAAATCGCCCAAAAAATCGGGTATGATTTTTAGGCGATTTTTTATGAAAAAATCGCGATTTTTAAGAAAAAATCGCCTATAACTCGCGAGTCGATAAGAAAAAATCGCCCAAGTTAAAAAACACACAGTCCGCGCGTTTTTAAGGGGTCCGTGAGGGCTTTTAGAGGTTTTATTTGTTCATTGAGCCAAGGAGGAGAGC
>JASDQU010010854.1:147335-159178 GCA_032191745.1 Picea mariana | reverse complement strand
AGTGGTATTTGAAGTTTGATAGGTTTATAACAGAACAAGGTTATAATAGATGTCATTCTGATCACTGTGTTTATTTTAAAAGGCTAGAAAATGGAAGCTATATTATATTGTTATTGTATGTAGATGACATGATTGTTACAGGGTCTAATATGTAGGATATAAATGTGCTCAAGAAAATATTATCTAATTCATTTGTGATGAAGGATTTGGGTGTTGCAAAGAAAATCCTTGGTATGAGAATAACAAGAGACATGAAAAATCACAAATTGACATTTTCTCAAGGTGATTACATAGAGAAGGTGTTGGACAAGTTTAGAATGTAGAATGAAAAAATAGTTAGTACATTTTTGGCCATCCATTTCAAATTAACTAAGGAAATGTGTCCCAAGACACGGGAGGAGATAGAATACATGTCTAGGGTCCCTTATTCATCAGTTGTTGGAAGCTTTATGTATGCGATGGTTTGCACAAGGCCTGCTATTTCACATGCAGTGGGATTTGTGAGAAGGTATATGAACAATCCAGGTAAAGAACATTGGGAGGCAGTAAAGTGGATTCTCGGTTATTTGAGAGGTACTTCTACTCATGCATTATGTTTTGAAGGTTCATACATTTTTCTACAGGGATATGTTGATTCAGATATGGTTGGTGATAAATATACTAGGAGGAGCACCAAAGGGTATGTTTTTACTATAGGTGGAACAACATTAAGTTGGATTTCGAAACTGCAAAAGGTTGTTGCACTTTCAACAATAGAAGCATAGTATGTTGTTGCTACAAAAGATATTAAAGAAATGATTTGGTTATAGAGGTTTATGGAGGAATTGGGAAAGAAGAAAGAGAATGGCATGTTGTACTGTGATAGTGAAAGTGCCTTTCATCTTGAAAATAAATAAACCTTCCATTCGAAGACTAAGCATATACAACTTAGGTACCATTTCATACGATCCATCTTGGAAGATGGACATTTGAAGTTGGAAAATATACACACTAGTCAGAATTCTGCAAACATGTTAACTAAGGGAGTAACCATGGAGAAATTGAGTTCCTGCTTAGTTTCAATTGGTATTCAAGAATGAAGATGAAGATGAGAAATTTTTCAGGTCCAAGAAGTATCATAGTCTAGTAGATACAACCAAGAATAATTTTAAGGATGAAAATTTATATTAAAATGTAGAAACCTGGGTTAATCTTACTTGTCCTTAATATGAAAAATGTAAAATGTTTGGTGATAATTTTGTAAAAATATTCAATTTCTAAGGATTTTATACAGTTTCTATAAATTTTTGGTGATTTTTAAGGTAAAATATTTTTTTTCTATGGAATTTGGGTGAATTGTTTCTAGAACAAATGGAAATTGACAAATATGTTTTTGGGAAAAAAAATGGAAAATTATCCCATTTGTGAAATTTATCCCTTAAAATCATCTATGGATACCACAACAGTGGAGTTGTTGAGATCAGTCTCCAAGTGGGAGATTGTTGGTTGTGGAGCCTTATTATCTTCCTAATTCAGACGTATTTATTTTCAGCTGTGTTTATAACCCATGAACACTTTACACCCTAGAAGAATGTACACTCCTCTATGGAGGGGAGTGTAGGGGTGGTTACCCCCCCCCCCGTGGGGTTTAGGGGGGCTATCCCCCCAGGTGGGGGGTCTGAGGGAAAGCAGGCCCCTGAGGGGGGTTGGGGGGTGAATTTCCCGAAGGAATTTTTTTCTTGTAAATGTATATTGTATTTTCATAGTAAATATGGATCGTTCATTATAAGGTTGCATATCTGACGGTATAAGTTATGTTATGGTTTTTTCTCCCTATAAGGAAACCCTCTTTTATGAGGGAAATGTATTGCAGCTATATATCATGTCTAATATTGTATTCCGAATGAGGAGACTGTGAGAGAAAGAAGAGGAAGTTACTACGGGTGTGTTGTAGGTTGTATCCCTTCATTTGTTGGATAATAATAAAGGAAGGACCTGCCAATTTCTATGGTGAAAGTAGCCCACACTAGGTGAACCACGTGTATCTGTTTCTCTATTGTATTATGTATCTTCTGTGTTTTATTTCCGCAGTTTTTTTATTTTATTTCTTTGCGATCGTGTTTTCCTAACACTGCTATTATATGCTCCAAGTAGTGAATCTTATTTTGGTAAAAGATGTACTTAATTATATTAGCATATAATTTATTCTGTCTTAAATATTGAAATACCATTCTTAAGTGCTACTCATGTTCCTCTTCTGATTTAGAATAGATGAGTATGTCATCTAAGAACATAATCATAAAATTTTCTAGGTATTCCCTGAACACTCCATTCATCATAAACATAAAAATTGTTGGGGCATTTTATAGCCCAAATGGAATTACCGTGAATTCATAATGCCCATATATTTTTATGAATGTTGTCTTGTTTATGTCTTCTTCCTTTATCCTTACTTGATGATAGTCTGATCTCAATTCAATCTTTGAAAAGATTCTTGAACCCTTCAACTGATCAAACAAATCATCAATTCTGGGAAACAGATACTTATTCTTTATGGTAAACTTATTAAATTGCATGAAATCAATACACAACATTAAGGTTCCATCCTTCTTATTTACAAAAATAACCAGGGCTCCCCAAGGTGACACACTTGGGCATCTATATCCCTTCTTCAAAAGTTCTTCAAGTTGCATTTGCAACTCTTTTATCTCTGGTGTGCCCAATCTGTAAGGTGTTTTAGACACTGGGGAAGCTCCTGGCACCAAGTCAATAGAGAAATCAATGTCTCTCTTTGGTGGAAATCCTAGAATTTCTCTAAAAAATCTTCAAAATGCATCAAGACCGGATGGTCTTCAATTATTTCCACTTTATATTTGGATTCCTCCTCCATATGGGCTACAAATATTCGACATCCTTTCTTGAAGCTCTTCTTCAACTGCATAGATGAAATCTCTCTAACAACTACAACTCTTGGAATTCCTTGAATATTGCCTTGATGTCATTCCTCGTCAATACATGTGATTGTTTTTTGGTAACATTCTAGGACAACATGATGTTTCTACAACCAATCCATGCCAATTAGACATTCATATGAAACCAATGGTATGATTCTTAAATCTACCTTCATTTTGAGTCCATTCATGTCTATTTGACAATCTTTAACCAACTCATTAATCCTTCTCTTATCCCCAGTGGCTAACTAAACTAACCAAGATTTATTATGCTTACTTCTTTGCAATTCAAATATTTCGTTAATGATAGCATTTATGTAACTATGGCTAGCTGCAGAATCAATAAAAATTGCTATGGATTGGTTGTCAATATTACCTTCCACTTCGATCATGGGGGATTGATACTCTTCTTTCTTGTTGTCCAAGGCTACATAAATTATTGGCATGCTTCCTCCCATTTCTTCCACTGTTTTAGCCTCCTGAATGTTGTGGAAAGTCCTCATTCTTTCTCCTTTGTGAGGGTAGTCCATGCATACATGATTTCCCTCACATCCCCAATATTGAACATGATGCTTCCTTGGCCTTTCCCAAATGAATCTACATTCTTTTGTTCATTTTGGGCTTCTTGATATTGTTGATTTACTTGGGATTTATTTCTGAAAAGGGGTGGCTTAAAACCTTTATGTATTTTATCATTTTTCCCTTTCATCTTTCCATTCCAATTCTTTTGGAAAATTGGCCTTCCTTTTATTTGTTCATAAATGTTCCTTTCTCTCCTTATTGTTTCTTCCAAGGTCTTGGGGTTATCATAATGAATCTTGTCACTGTAGAAGGAGGGTAACCCACTTAGAAACTTTTGGATTTTGACTTTCTCATCCTTTATGAARTCAACATACTTCAACGATTCAAAGAACCGCTTCTCATATTCCTCCATTGTCATGGTTCCCAACTTGATTTCAAAGAATTCTTTCATATTTATCTCATAATAATGCTCGGACAAATATTCCACACCCCCAWACTATTGAATGTTGAATTTACGATCCCTTGTTAATATTTGGACATGTGTCCCCAAATATGAAGGGTCCARATTTTCTCCGGAGTTCAAGACTTCGGAGGTTTTCTTTGTCCAGAAAAGAGAAAACTTAACCACAATTTGTCGATCCCAGACCATCCGTCATCAATGATCGGATATTTTCCTTGGTTGATATTCAACCCTTCACCCAATTCGTCGACCCCTGACCATATACCGTCGATGATTAGAGATTTTCCTTGGTYGATCTTCAACCTTTCACCCAATTCGCTGACCCTCGACCATCGACCGTCAACGATCAAATATTTTCCTGCATGCAACATGAGGGATCGCTTCTCTTGGAGTTTCGATCCTTCAAACTGCCACGATATATATGACTCACATTCACTCGTGTGTAGATCTGATGGATGAGACTTAAACCAACTCAACCTTTTTCTTTTCCTTCATCGGATTACCCTTTTTCACCTACCCTATGATCCAATGATCCCTGATCTCTCTTGATCCCATAGTGGTGATCGCTCCCAAATGTGAAAGGGATGGCCATGCTACTTTGATCCCTTACAAAGGATCTCTGACATTCTAGATATTGCGCAGACTTCTCAACGCCATTCATCCTGAGATTTTCAACTTCAAGGTCATAATTCGATCTCAAACACGAGACTTTAAAAAATAGACACAACCCATACTGACACATTGTTTCAACCAGAAGCTCTGATACCAATCTGTAACATACCCCACCACCCAGAGGCCGGGGTATGCTACCTTCAATCCCACCCTTGAACTTCTTCCTCTTACCGAAACATTTTTAAATTAATAAGGATGTGTAAAAGAAAATATCTAACGACATGCACAACAATAACTAGCAAGCATGCATATTATAAAGATTTAATTAAATGATAAATAAATACAGAGCAAAATGCATTCATATATAGGTAAATAATACCATAACAGAGAGCACTTAGCTTTATAAAATAATACATCAACTGGATGCAGAAAAAAGATGTTCCACCTAACTGTAGACACTATTGTTACAAAATCAACAACAGTGTCACCCCTAAGCCAAGGCTATGAATCCACAAGGATGGTTCCAGAGTATTAATTGGCTTCCCAAACCAATTAGCACTCAAGATCTCATAGGTTTTCCGAGAACTCACAACAATCCAAGTACCCAACTCTCTTCTACCCAACCTGTGCCACCCAAGAGAATGGACCCCCACCTTTCTTTGCCACACAGTCCCTCATGCAGTCCTTCTCCTTCCAGGGCTCTAGCGCAACTAGTTCATAATATCCATGTTATAACTCTCAAGACTCCCAGCTGTGAACAAATCTCGACACAGGCGAATGCATCTCAGACATGCAGGCCTCAAGTCAGGGCTGGATTACATAAGCGACCTCTACAACCAACAATACCATGGCTACTCTTCAACAATTCATTTCCCTCTCTCCAAGCCAAGCAATAGATGATGAAGGATGAATGAGTGATAGGTGAGAATGTAATGAATGAACGGGTGAGTAAGTGAGTGAACCAAATGAACCATTGCGCAAGTGAACGAGTGAATAAAAATGAACCCCACAACAGGCCAGGGGYGGGTTTAAGTATTTCGTGGGGAATCAAGAACCTTCTTTCCTTCCCCAAGAAGATCACATAACTAATYTGTGCCCTTAGACAAAAGATTAATTAAAATAGGAAATAAACATTTRTCCCCTCAATCCCTCTCTCTTGTGGAATCATAGCCCCTATAGCTCTAGTCCTTGTCCGTCTAGCAGCCAACGATGTGTTTATTATTAATAATGATCAAAACGTTACATTTCTTAGACACACTGGCCTCTTTTAATTGTTTGGTCCCTCTGGCCTCTTGACAATTAACAAATACATTATTTAATATGGGGCTCAAAACTTGGGGTGTTACAGGAACACTCAATTGGAAATGGGAAGGTTCATATACAAATAGAAATTTAGGAAAAATGGGTTAAATTAATATACATGGGTAACTTCCCCCTTGGACCCCTCTTGGCCATTATCCTAGACACTCCCCCCTCTTGTGTATTAATTCAGCCCTGATCTCTTTTCCATGTCCCCTTAGCAGTTGACATCACGTTTTATTATTAAAACATTGAAATACAATTCACATATTACATCGCTTTGGTCGTAGCCACACATTATATCTATTATCACTCTGTAATTTCCCTTAGATGTGAGAGGAAAACTTAGAGGTAACCACAAACCAACTTTTGTATTGGAAGTTATCTCTTCCAATCCATAGAGGGCTCTCTCTGTTATAACTCAGCCACATAAAGATTAGTTATTTGATAGGCACAATGGCTAATATGTAGGTAAAGATAGAAATTTTATGATGTGGTTGATGAAGCAGAGGAGAAGACCATTTGTTGTAGGTGAATCCCCCTGCGGACAAGTGGATTACCTCTTGGTCTCTAGACTCCTAAGGCCAACACAGAAAATTTCTTAACATGGACATTGACTTCCTTTTAGATCTAATCAAGCTAATGAATGAAAGAGAAGGAGAAAGATATGTACCTTATTAGCGACGTTTATCCTTGCAAAGTCTTGGTTGAGCTTCAATCCTGAGCTCCCTGATAGGTCCTATAGGACAAACAAAGATACAATGGAATTCCTACTCTACTGAGATTAGCTCAATCATAGATCCATCTACTGCAGACAAACTCATATGGAACAAGCACAAGTTTGAAAGAAATAGGCCAAACATTGATTATTAATGAGAACAAGTAAAGATACTTACAATCCTTTGAATGAAGGTGCAACAAATTCTTCCAGTTCTCCTTGTCCAACCCCTTTGCTCAAGTGATCTCCATTGATTTCTTTGATGGCATCTCACTCACAAGATCATAAGTTTGATGTAATTCCCAATCTCCATTGTCAACACCACTTATAGGATCATAATTTTGGTATCAATCTCTAGTCTTTCCTATACCTTTCACCATGAGAAGGCCTCCCTATATAACCCTGGAGAGGCCCAACCACTTGAGAGATATTTGGGATGATTTGAGGTTTCATCTCCTTAAGTTGAGGATATTCCCTAAGATCATGCCTTGACCATCTATTTGAATCCAAATACCTTCAAGAATTGAGGAATTCTTCCCTTATTTGCCTCAACAAACCCAAAATTTGCTCATAAAAGGGTAGCGCTCCCCCAAAGGGGTGCATAGGGCGCCCAAACACTCCCCCAAAGAGGCTTAGGGAGCGCCAACACTCCCTGATAGTGGGTAGGGGAGCACTCCTCTCCAAAATTCATTTTTTAGTGGTTCTTTCAGTGTCAAAAGGTTTGTACTCCCTGTCAAGTGATTTCTCTTCTTCAAAACTAGTCTTTAGAGTGTCTTAAGTGTCTTTGTGATGTCGTTAAAAGCATAACATGGGAAAGATGGAAATATGATGTTTTTTGACACTTGCAACACTTGTAGTCAAGATGCGACACTTGCGGACAAGATGCGACACTGACAACACTTGTAATGACGACACTTGCGACACTATCGAAGTGAGTAATTTTGAGGTGTAACAGATTGACCCCCAAAGTATGAAGTTAGAAGACGATGATCACTGAAGTACTTTGTAGACTTTTTCGAACAAGGGTATGGATGTAGAGAAACTGGAAAAAGCTTCACACAACCATCAAACAAATATTATGACATGTTTCAAACCCAAGGCATGCATACCTATGCTTGAGTGATAAAGACATTTTAGGTATGGCCACCATAAAATACACTGTGGATCCATAATTATATTGAAAAAATGGTATTGCCACTACAGATACGATGTGGATCTATACTCCTATGACCTAGACTGATCATAGCCACGAAGAATACACAATGGATCTATGAGATGACAAGACATAACCACGACCAATACAAAGTGGATCTACGTAACAGTATATGTGTCATAGTTCAAAAGAACACCTTCATAACCTGGGAAAAGTACATATAAGAGATGACTCAACCTAGGGTCTTCTAACCGATCCCGATGTAGTATGAATCTAACCATGTGAATAGATGTCCTGATGTCTAACATGGAAGAAACCACTTGATTACTGGTCAATGAGGTAAACTGTTAACAAGCACCAAGGAGATCACCATTGATGTCAATGATTCTCAAGGTACTCTAGTACATTCCAACAAATGAAAATGAATGAGCTGAATTCAAACATCCATGGAATCATCCAATCAGAGGTCAATGATGTAAAGCCACTGTAAGACATGAGGAGGCCTGTCATTGAGGCATGCAGGTCCGAAGGTACTAACTAGTTTCTAAGTCTGGCTCCTGGATAATGTGTTGAAATCGACAGGAATAGACTCGTCGAAGGAGGGCCTTGATGTATCCCCCATCAACGACATGAAACAGTCATAGAGATATAATTAGTATATCAAATGAACATGGACTGACATGGGTATTGAAACAAGATATTTGTGATGGTTGACTCTCGAGGCAGATACTTCCCTTGAACACTGAGGCACAACAACAAAAACTTGACATGGACCAAAACATGATGATGTAGTGGATACGGTGACTTTCATCAGGTGACCCAAAGGAGTAAAGGAAACTCAGAGAATTGGTTCAATGTAGAGGTTCAGTGGGTTAAAATGCGTGAAAAGACAAAGTCTCATGTTCAAGGGCGACCGTAAGAGTTACTGGTAGTGTTCTCAAAAACTACTTGGCTTGCTTCTTTCAATTTCCCCCCCATCCATATAGACGAGTACCTCTTTTTAATTTAATGAGCTCAAGGAGGGTAACACATGCTCGATATCACTCACCTTTGGTAAGTCTTTCTTCCTTTGTTTAATGAACTAGAAGAAGTAAGGGTTCGATCCCGTATGGGCCCTTCAATGTATGATTGTTTAACGAGTCCAGAGAAGGTAAAATTGGTGGTTTTTCATATTTAGAGAGTATGAAAACAATTGAAAGACGACTCCAGTGTTGTCCTTTTTCACAATGCTAGTCTCACGAGCCCGAGAAAGAGATAAATTATCACTCGAACGACACCCTTTTAAACATTTTAACGAGTGGGAAAGGAAGCAAGATCACTCGACAATCTTTTCATGTTTAGAGAGTCTAAAAAGAGCTCAAAGACGACTCCAAGGGGTTCCGTTTTCATATATCCATGTGAGTCTGAAAAAGAGATAAAATTTTACCTAGTTTCATTCTCATGTATTTACGAGCATGAGAAAGAACAAAGACTAAGCTCGGTATGCCCCCAGGTTGAAAGCTGGGGGATTAACTCTAGAATGATCATCAAAGGCTGGAGACATGCCCTCCAAGCTTCAATTCATTCACCGACTTTGAGGTTGCCACCAATTTCTCTACTAGACGGAGAAAAAGGATAAGAGTGGATGAGATGAAGGTTTAAGAGAGGTGACTATCTCATTTTTTAATGATCTTGACACAGGAAAATAACTATGCTTAGGGCTCCGGGTTCAATCCCCAGATTGTTTTTTCATGTTTTAATGAGCTTGTGACAGAGAGGAAAACTATGCTCAAGGCCTCTGTTTCATTTTTTAATGATCTTGCTACAGAGAAGAGAAACTATGCTCATGATCTTTGTTTCATTTTTTATCGAGATTGCCACAGAGAAGAGAAAACTATAATCGTGACCTCTGTTTCATTTTTTAATGAGCTTTCCATGGAGAAGAGAAAACTATGCTTGTAGACCCTCCTTGATTATGGCTTCCAAGAGAATAACGCTCTACAAGGATACCATGTCAAGGGACAAAAATCGATCATGGCTTCCAATAGATCTTCACTGGATGGAAGAAAATCACTCTGGAAGGAACACATGTTGAGGGTTGCGATAGGGGTAAGGATATCATGCTCCAATAACCCTACCGAAGAGATCATCATGTCAACTACCGGATCCAAATCATTAGAAGTTTAAGACATGGGAGACAACACCACATAATTGACATGCGGTGGGGGCGATATTGTTGTCATATAAGAACCATTAAGTGAGATAATCCATTCAAGATTGATGAAGTAAAGTTGATTAATAGTCACAATTCTTCCATCATGAGGGAAATATATTACACGGAAAAGAATGGACACGACAACTTTCATGGAATAGACATAATCTCGTCCAAGGAGTAAAGAGAAATCCAAGGGGTCTCAGACTTTCATGACATCAATAAAGACAGGTTTACCTCCCAAAATTACGGGAAATTGAGGAAGGGTCCCTAAAGGTTGACTAGTTCTTCAGTTAAAAGCTAACAGATTCTATGTAACCGACGCAAGCTAAGGACAACCCAAAGCATACCAAACAATAGAGGATAAAATACTAACGGATGCACCTTCATCTATCAGCATTTGAGGAATGTCCCGACCACAAACCTGTATTGTAATATGGAAAAGAATGTGAGAGGGAAGACGAGGTCCAGTTAGCACACCACAATAAAAAAGGATGGCCTCATTGCTTGGAGGGGGTTTTGTGAGAGAATGAGGAATGCCCCCCATCATGGTAGGTTATGTATTAACGATAAAAACATGGACAGTATCCGATTTACTCTCTAGAGGGAGAGTAGGATCGACCGATGATGGTATCGTATCGACCACGCAGGCACTCTTCAGAGGAAGAGTGGGATTGACCGATGATGTAATTGGAGAAATTACTTTGGCACTCTTCGAATGAAGGGTGGGACTGATTGAGGAAGGGATTAGATCAACCACTTTGGCACTTGTCAAAGGAGGAGTGGGATCAACCGATGACAGAACCGGATTGACCACTTGGGTTTCATTCTCCAAGGGGAGAATGGGGTCGACGGGCGGAAACGGATCGACCTCTTTGGTGTAAATCTGTAACGGAAGAATGGGGTTGATCGAGGATGAAAATAGATCGACTACTTCGGTTATACTCTTTTGATGAAGATTAGGGCTGATCGATGACGAAACTGGATCAACTACTTGGGTTTGTGGTTCAATTGAGGATGAAACTAGATTGACCGCCTGATCAACCCGACTGATCGGGTATGGAACCAAATTGACCAGTCCATCAACTAATGATGGATTGGGGGAAAGATTATGATAGCCTTTTGGAAGTTGAAGTTTTTCCAAAAGAGAAGAAGCCTCGTCCATGCGAGGAAAAAGGTGAGAATAATGATCACCTTTGCATAGCATACAAGGGAATTTGATAGTTGTCTTCTTCTTACCAACCTTAACGTCACTAGTTGACGGGGTATCACCAACATGACTAGTAGAGGCCGACGATGTGGAGGACCACATTTCAAAGACCCTGGGAATACCAGGGCAATCCCTCAGAAAGTGGTCACCCTTACAAAGACTGCAAGGGAATTTGGATTTCAGAATCTTTATTTTAATCGTGTTGACCTCATCAACACTCCCAGTACTATTAACGTTAGTTGGTTGCTTGGATCCAACATCTGATGTTGTTGGGGGCTTGGTCCTTTTCGAGCTCTTCTTCTTCTTGTCTTTTCATTTCTTCTTCTTCTAATCAACCTGGCTACTTTCTTTAGAGATTTCACTAGGTGAAGAAGGAGAAATGGAAGGAGACTTAATGGGTGAAGAAGGCAAAAGGTCGACGTGAGGTTGATGTGTGGGTGGTGCACTGACATCTAAAGTATTAGGTGCAGTTGAAACATTGGGAGGATTTGAGATCACCAGAGTGGGGAACAACCAAACTAGTAATTCGCTGGTGGGTCCCGGAAGACTCAATGTGGCAATGTACGGAGGACCAAAGTTTCCAAACGAAGGAAAGGTATAAGGTTCCCTAGGAGAAGGGGTTCCTCCATTAGTACTCTCAAGATTTGATGCCATTAACACTAACTCAACCTAAGGTCCACTGAGTAACACAACCAACACATGCTATGAATCTAAGAAGCAAACAATCAAACAAACCTTCCCACAATGA
>JASDQU010010854.1:129142-146938 GCA_032191745.1 Picea mariana | reverse complement strand
CAAAGGAGGAGTGGGATCAACCGATGACAGAACCGGATTGACCACTTGGGTTTCATTCTCCAAGGGGAGAATGGGGTCGACGGGCGGAAACAGATCGACCTCTTTGGTGTAAATCTGTAACGGAAGAATGGGGTTGATCGAGGATGAAAATAGATCGACTACTTCGGTTATACTCTTTTGATGAAGATTAGGGCTGATCGATGACGAAACTGGATCAACTACTTGGGTTTGTGGTTCAATTGAGGAGGAAACTAGATTGATCGCCTGATCAACCCGACTGATCGGGGATGGAACCAAATTGACCAGTCCATCAACTAATGATGGATTGGGGGAAAGATTATGATAGCCTTTTGGAAGTTGAAGTTTTTCCAAAAGAGAAGAAGCCTCGTCCATGCGAGGACAAAGGTGAGAATAATGATCACCTTTGCATAGCATACAAGGGAATTTGATAGTTGTCTTCTTCTTACCAACCTTAACGTCACTAGTTGACGGGGTATCACCAACATGACTAGTAGAGGCCGACAATGTAGAGGACCACATTTCAAAGACCCTGGGAATACCAGGGCAATCCCTCAGAAAGTGGTCACCCTTACAAAGACTGCAAGGGAATTTGGATTTCAGATTCTTTATTTTAATCGTGTTGACCTCATCAACACTCCCATTACTATTAACGTTAGTTGGTTGCTTGGATCCAACATATGATGTTGTTGGGGGCTTGGTCCTTTTCGAGCTCTTCTTCTTCTTGTCTTTTCGTTTCTTCTTCTTCTAATCAACCTGGCTACTTTCTTTAGAGATTTCACTAGGTGAAGAAGGAGAAATGGAAGGAGACTTAATGGGTGAAGAAGGCAAAAAGTCGACGTGATTTTGATGTGTGGGTGGTGCACTGACATCTAAAGTATTAGGTGCAGTTGAAACATTGGGAGGATTTGAGATCACCAGAGTGGGGAACAACCAAACTAGTAATTCGATGGTGGGTCCCGGAAGACTCAATGTGGCAATGTACGGAGGACCAAAGTTTCCAAACGAAGGAAAGGTATAAGGTTCCCTAGGAGAAGGGGTTCCTCCATTAGTACTCTCAAGATTTGATGCCATTAACACTAACTCAACCTAAGGTCCACTRAGTAACACAACCAACACATGCTATGAATCTAAGAAGCAAACAATCAAACAAACCTTCCCACAATGAAACYACTAGTTGGTGAAGAAATCCAATGTCGCAAGATCAAAATAGGAATAGGCAGGGATAGAGCAGGTGGATCAATTACGTTAGCAACCTGCTTAATGGACTTATGCCTTGGTGCAAGCTTCCATGCAGTAATTTTCGATTTACCCTCTAAGGAGCCCGAGTGAGTTTGACCAACATCTGTTCCAGGTACAGTGAGGCTTCCCTTCACCGTCACCTTGTGTGAGACCCTAAAGATTATGGCTACTAAGGTCACCAACTCATATTCATCCCCTAGGATGGTATAGTCGACAGTCCATTTGGAACGTATGGGTAGGATAATAAGTCTGAAATAAACTTGAGAGGCTCCTAGACATAATTGTGGGTATACCTTCAAGTGACCCCCAAAATATGATCTGACTACTATGAATGCTTGAACCACAGACGGATAATATCCGTAACTCTCTCAAATGAGGCCTCGTGCGTAACCCCTATGTGAGAGGGGGGTCCCAGAAATCCTATACAACAATTGGATTTTATCTCCCTATCACAAGATGCTAAGTTTGTTTGATAGCTTTGGAAAGTTATCCTTTCAACCTATTCCAAAACCCTACACCTTAAACTAATGTAGGTTTGCTAACAAAGATGTAAAAATTCTGATAAATTTTAGTTAAGAGTTGATTTTAGTGGTTTTTGTTTACTCAGAGGTGTATGAGAGTGAAGAATAATGATATTATGAATCAGTTCCCAAAACATGCATACGAAATGATAAGCAATCTTTTCTTTCAATGAATGTTTAATTAAGGGAAGGAGAAGAATTTTCTTTTCACTGTCAAACACTAAGATGCAATGACCTCATATAATAGTACTCAATAAGGAATCCAATGCAATGCTAAAATGTTTATATGTGACTGATAACCAGTAGATGCAAAGCTTCCTATGCTAATCAGACTTCAAGATTTGTGAGATTTAAGCAATCTGAAAGCAAACTTCACATAAACAAAAATACACCTTTGTTGTGATCAAACAAGAAACAAAAAACCAAAAACTCAAAAGGAAGGAAAAAGATCTTGGACAAGATGACTCAAATATCAGAAAGAAAAGTACAAAAGACCTTTGAAACTCCTTACAAAGTTTTCACTCATTCAGATAAACGAGAAGAAAATGACAAATTAACTCCAAATCGTGAAGGACAAAGAGTTATTGCAAAGTAAGGATAAATGTCAAAAAATCCAAAACAAAAAAATATCAATCCTTAGAAAACAGAGTGTTGAAGGCCAATACCAAGATGGACTAAGAGTATGAGACCCTGAGCAAATGCAAAAGGCAAAAAATGAACCCAGAAATTGAAAAAACTAGATGATTTTCACTGAAAATGGGATAGTAATCTGGTGTAATGGGTACCATAGCGCTCCAACACTTTGTTTAAGACCAGCAAGGAGTGTTGGTGCTTTGCTAGCACGGGCAAGGAAGCGCTCTGCTGCAAAAGCTCAGAAAAATTCCCATAAACTCAAAAAATCAAGGAAATTCGGTCAATCAAGGTGATCTTGATGACATAAAGAGGCAATAAAACAATTCTAAGAATAAAAAAGACAATGTGGAGAAGATGAAATCAGTGGGAAAAGGTTCAAAACAAGATCTGGGAATGGGAACAAAAATCAGGGCTCTTCCCCAGTGGAGTCATCAATTTCTCAAAGATCAAAGGTGTAATTATGAGGTGTAACACCATTGGGCATGGAGTCAAGGGTTCAAGCCTAAATACAATGATAAATAACTGGTTGGTTATTAAATCAGAGACAAAGGTGAGGTAGACAATGCATTCCAAGCTATAAAACTCATTGTAGTATGGGGAAGAATTAGGGGTTAATAGTCCATCAAACATAAAGAATCAAACAAGGATGAATTTCATGTTCAACTTTAGAAGGAAAATAAAAGTACTCATAGCACCATCAATAATGAATTCTAAAAAACTTTCATTCAATTAAGGATTGACTATTTAATATTCATATGGCAAACAATAAAAAGAGAACATACACATGAGGGAAAACACACATTTGGAACACACTGACACACGAATCTTTGGGCTGAAACAACTCTGTCCTTCTGGTATTGATTCACTTTATAAATATTCAACCATCAAAATACAATGCACACTAGTATTTTCTCTTCCACTCGAAACCCTTTACAATGTTTTTTCTCAAGATATATAGAACATAATATTTACCAATCTTGGGATTCAACATTCATATGGAAAACAATAAAAAGAGAACATACACATGAGGGAAAACACACATTTGGAATGCACTAACACAATAATATTTGGGCTGAAACAACTTTGTACTTGGTACTGATTCGTTTTATTAATATTCATCCATCAAAATACAATGCCCACCAGTATTTTCACTTCCACTCGAACCCCTTTACAATGTTTTTTCTCAAGATATTTAGAACATACTATGTACCGAACTTGGGATTCAACAGTTTCAAATTTTGCCTAAAATTAGAGGAAGTTATAACTAAATAATACCAACTTCCAAACTAACTGCTAGATTCTAGGGTTTAGTTTAATGACTAATTAATACATACAAATCATAACCAAATTATAAGTTTTCGGTGGAAAAATAGGTGGTCCTTCGAATCTTAATGATGTCTTGACACATTCATCTTAGCTGGCAGTTGAATAGGCATTAATTTTGGTGACTGTGTAGTTTTGCAACGTTCTGGTGAAAACTCGTATGCTGAATAGGCACTAACTTTTGGTGAAAACACGTTGCGAATACTATGTTTCCAGCACTTTCAGAGAAACCTCCAAACCACCCATGCTTTAATGCTCTTCTATAACTGTCTTAACCAAATGGGCCAGATTGTCCATGATGATATTTCACATTGAAAATTTGAATACCTGCTAATTAGAGTTTCTACCATCCACCTGTGATTATTATGTGGAGGAATCTATAGTATTGTCTTGCAAAGTATCAATTATTTCACCAGAGTCCTTTCACAAACTATTTTTCCTTCTATAACACTCCTTGGCACCCTAGAATGTTGTCCCTAATTTATTTAAATCTTTGGCTAATGCATTCAATATATGTTTGGAACAATGCTATCTCTAAGAACAACTTGGAAAACTCTACACCTTGTGCTCTGCCTTCTTGGTGGTAGTTCTTACATTTAATGGCTATGCTGGCCTCTTTGAACATTTTTTCTCKGCATTCATAAAACAAGTTTATGTATGCATTTTTTTTTCTATTGTCTTGTATGCAGAGTCTATTTTAGTTTCGATTTGTGAATGTTTCATCCAATGAAGCCAACACTAGTGTTCTGGCCGTTACTGCAATGGTTRTTTTGAAAGTAATTAGTCATCTTTGAATACAAAGACATAGTATTAGTTATATCATATGAAGAAATRTTTCCTGTAATATGAATATTTAGAATGCATCTACTATATATTCTAAATTTTTTCTGTTTATCAGCGTGAAGTTTTAAGAAGTAAATTATTATTGTATTTTACTTTGAAAAATATCATGTTATCATTAAATTCTATTCTGAAAGTTTTGAGATTTCATGCTATTATGTTTTCTGAGATCTCAGTTGAGTTTCCAAAGTCTATTAAATCTTAGTTTGTGTTATTATATCACAAAAATCTTCCTTGTAATAAACGGTTTGGATCACCCCGGATGGGGTGCCACATAGCGTAGCCAGTCCATGTGGTAGAGAGCCTGGCAGGGCTTTAAATATAGGCCACCGGGTCCCATCTCCTCACCATTAATATGGGAGCAAGCCCGAGCAGCCAGGCTCATGGGAAGAGTCCTCTCACATGCGTGAAGAGGACAGACGTACATGGTACTAGGGGGATAGCCTTAATGGTTAATCCTGTCACGATCACCCTCATGTTTATCAACACTTTTGGACGGAAGACAATGCATTTTAAATTTGACAGGCCAAAGTCTAAAATTTATGAGTGCCGGTGCAGAGGTAGCCACCTCGTTGAAGCTCTAGTCATTGCTCTGCTCATATACATGCCGAGGGAAAGAGGTCGACCTCGCAGAGGCACAGTATGGTATGATTTTGATTCTCGTCGGAAGAGACAACAGAGATTTGAGAGGGCGTTGTCCATGGCTCAGACATAGAGAATTCATAGAACCAAGAAGCCTAGGTCGCCTCCCATGGCCTATGTGGAGGAGGTTTCTCCAGAAGAACCCATCCAGGTTCCTCCAGAACATCTCCTCTTTACAGTTCCCAATAGCTGGAATCCGCCAACCTTCTTTCCATGCGAGGCTAAGCTACGGGCCATAGGGACACCACACAGTCATAAGGAAGTGAACAAATAGAGGAACCCACGATTTTCTATGTCATAGAAGAAATCCTGGAAGATGTGGACGTGATGGCGACTTCAGCAGCAGGTGAATTCCCCATGGACAGGGGCCACTAAAATGATCAAGAGGGACAGTAAGATAGGCACGAGATAGTAGAGGCAGAGGATAGCCAGGTGAGGGAGGGTGGCATGGCTCTTATGCCACGTTCCCTATCTATCATGTAGGAATTATGGAGTGTCTAGCCGCCATTCCTCCACCCGGAACACTTGGAGCTGATATTTGAAACAAGAAGCCTAGTGGAAGACCAAATCCACCAGAGCCTCCAAATCAACCAACGCTTAGACATGTTGTGTGATGCCTACTCCAACACGTCACCAGGACGACGGTGCCCAACGTGTGCACAACCCTTCACGTTGTTAGCCAAAGCCGGAAAGAATGGAGGAGATATTGAAACCACTGGGTAATTGCTACAATTAATGTTTCTAGTTAGAGGTTATGTTTTGATTAGAACTAGGGCTCTAGTTCTGTCAAAGTTTCAATATGTTGTAAGTAGTAAGATAAGGGAACATTTTCAGACTAATGGCTGCCATATGCCCTGGTTTCCTTCGGGTAGGACAGATGGCAACATGTTTTTTGAAACAAGATGCATAGGAATCTGGTTGTCTCGGTTTTCTTTTTTTCGGCAGGACAGTTGGCATTCCAAACATTTTTGTAAGCCTGCACAGTTAATACAATAGGATCCTCGCCTTTTTTACTTAAAAAAAAATAAAAAATGGTTTGGATCAACAGTTACGTATATTATTTGTTGTCTAATATTTGTACAAAGGCTTTTGGATCTTCAAAAGGGTCATAAATAAGAGCCTTTGTTTCAAGTGTTTGAAGCTCCTTTAATAGAAAGGCCCATGTTGCTCTTTCTATGAAGTTTTTGTTGTTGTTTTTTTGTTTGTATTATCGTTATGGAATCAACGCAACTCTCATTTTTTCAAATATCACTTTCTTTATCTCGCACTAGATTATGATATTTGAATGTGGGATAAAGGGTTATTCATACTTTTTTTTTAATTAGATAAAAAATGGTTTTTTGTAATTTGAAAAAAAACATTTTTATATTGTAGGTAAAATTAGAATTTCATTTTTTATTTTAGAAATTTTGTTTAAAAAGTTTTTAAAAACATAAATCATTTATCTTTTTTTAATTCCATAAAAAATCATTGTAATAAATTGTTTTTAAATTTATAAAAGATTATAGGGATAATTATAATTTTTTTTTAATTGGATACAAATTATTTTTAAATTTATAAAAAATTATAAGGAAAATTAGAATTTCTTTTTTATTTTAGAAAATTTTTTTAAAGTTAATTTGATAAAAAATATTTTAAATTTAAAAAAAGTTATAGGAAGAACTATAATTTCATTTTTATTTTAGAAATTTTGTTTAAAAAGTTTTGACCATAAATCAATTTGAATTTTCATAAAAAAAAAAATTAAAATTAAAATACTTAAATTTAAAAAAATAAAAAATAAAAAAAAATGAAAAAGATAAATGCGACTATTGCCAATAAAATAATTTAATTAGGTACTATTACTTAGATAACAATATGGAATTTAAGTAATAACACTGCGATTTTTTTGTAAATAGTTATAATGAATAACAAATATTGAATTCTCTAATTCATTCTATTTCTAGATTTATGTGTTTTATTTTTTTTTATTTTCAAATCTTTATTTAGTTAACTTTTAATCTATTAATTATTTTTTTAATGGTTGTCACTATGAGTTCTGCAATGATTCTTTAAGGTTTGGTGGATGATTTTCTTTTTTCTTGGGGAATTTCACGAGTTACTTTTATAGTACTAAAATTGTTACACTGCTCTTAACCTCTACTACTAATTTGATGCTCTTCTCATTTGATGCTCTTCTCAAGAAGAATTAAAAATAATAATTGAATCTCATTTCATAAAATCCACAACATAATCTAAATACAAATCATCGTATGGGAGCAATTCCATTGATGAACTATGCTATGAGCATAAAATACATCACGAAAAAAGAGTTTTAAAACCTTTTTCAATTAGTTTAAGCTAAAGGACATCTTGATTTCAATAATGGTCAGGTTGATTGCAAAGGAACAAAAACTAAATCTTGATAGAAATTTATATCTAAACAATACATATGTGTATTCTACTAAATTAATGAGACCCAACCACTTGGATTTGACTTGTTTCAAAGTGTGTGTATGCTTTTGCATCTTAGAAAACCTCCTTGAATGGAAATGGTGGTTTCTGTCGAAAGTGAATCCATAGGATTAAAATATTATATTTGATTTAGATGAAGGAGAAGTAATTTATTTCTTTAGATGAAGGAGAAGTAATATGCCTGCAATTTCTAGTAGCCTAAGGAGGAAAAGCTTCAAATACAAGATCCTCATGAATTCACAACTTCAGGAAACTGAAAACGCTATAATAGTACTGTAATCAAACCTACCTTACAATACATTCACAACAACCTGACCGAATCATCCATGCCCGAGCTCTCAGTTTAGAGGGAAAAGAGAACATAAGAAACTGATTAAAACTGGTTGCAATGTCTCTGTGATCAAACCTACATCACAAAAACATAACTACCCTCGACTGGATCATCCATGCCCGAGTGTTCTAATACAACTATTACAAAGAGATGAAAATAAGTTGACTTACATTAAACAAGAAGTCTCAAATGCATATACATAACCAGAGAACTAGGGTGTTCATTAAAAATTTACAAATCGGGAGCTTAGCTCAACCATCGACCCCTACAGAAATATCAAAACTGAGTATTTATACTCAAAACAAAATCACAATAGCATATTTGAGTAGTTGTATTGAAGGCATTACGTTTGCAGGTTTCCTGGCAGACTGCGCATGCAACCTTTTGTCAGATGCTAGCTCTTGTAAGACGAAATCGCATTTCAGGACGGACATGCAGATGAATTGACCGACTGATAGTCCCCTTCTTCATTTTCCATTTATGGTGGAAACGATGTTCAACCGCCCCCACCAACCTCAATAACTGCTTCATCGGGATTGGGGATGAACCAAGTCAACTCTGCACTAGCAGGGCAAGACAACCTCAGTATTGCACCGTCTAAGTCTGAGTTGGATGTGTGCGGGGAAGCCTAACGACAGACGTGGTTGCTAACGAAGTGATTGGTGCACTCGGTATGGAGTAGTGGATGGGAGATGGCCAGGTGGACACCTGTGGATGGACGAGGAGCCTGAGGATAGCATGGGGACCACACATGCAGGAGCCAGGGATGATTTTAAGGATGGAAATTTATTTTAAAATGTAGAAACCTTGGTGAATCTTACTAATCCTTCATATGTCAACTATAAATGTTTGGCGATATTTTTGTAAAAATATTCAAATTTCTAATTATTTTATATAGTTTTTATAAAATTTTGGCGATTTTTAACGTAAAATAATTTTATCCTATAGAATTTGGGCAAATCATTTTGAAAATAACGAAACTCGTTTTTGGAAAAACCATGGAAAATTAGCCCAGGAGCGAAATTTAGCCCCTAAAATCATCCTTAGCAGGAGCTGAGGTGTAATGGGATGGAGGTGATGTGGAGCGAGGTGGCACAGGTGGTGAGAGATGAGAAAATGACAGGTACCGGTGGGACGGTGAGTGGAAGACAGATGGAGGGAGCGGAAGTGATGAGGGGCAGCCACTTGTCGGCCCGAGAGAGGACACTATATGCACATGCACATATCGGGGATGCGAAAAGTGGTTTGCAACTTCATCGTTTTTTGGCCTGATGTGTGTCTCTGGCTGACATGTAGCGCCTCCACAAACCACGGTTGTTTTCCTCGGCCTTCTCTACATTTTTTATCGACCGCGCATGTTGAGGCCCCGATATGGCCAACGACCGTCGATCTGGAGCATGCAAATATCAGCCGCCCAGATCTACTCGTCTCTTAGAACGTCGCGCCAAACAGACACATCGACCCCAACGAACTTAGGATAAGTGTCAATTAGTGGGTTTTTATCTCCTTTCTTCGCCTTTTGTCACCCTAGGGCCAAATCCACAAGAAAAACTCCCCCTTGAAAGAATATCTGATAACATTAGGCTCCATGGGGGATAGAGTCCTCCCTACGAGGCTCTAAGATCTCCTTCTGCAGTTCCAGTTGCCTTCTGTTGGGCTATGGAGTCAAGCTCAAAACATCCTGCTAAGGAATATATGGGGAAAAATAAAATGAAAACAAACTTACAAGGGCTCCAAGGAGCTTATTTATGTACAACCCTAAACTAATCAACTTTTTACATGGTGCTAGGTGAAAACAAATTTCCACCATAGCCAATCAAGTAACTTCCTGAATGGAAGTTCCTTTACTCTGTCAATGATCAGTAGTAGATGATGCAACTGTGACAACGGAACGGTTACACCCTTCACCTTTTCTCCAAGGGATGAAGCTAAGATAAAATAGGGTAGACCCAAGGCATGAAGGAAATGCCACTCCAAGTACTCGTTGACAGGCTCATAAAATGAGTGGCAGATTCTGAAATTTTTTTAACAGGCAGCCTCCTCCGCTACACAGTTACTCACACATTGTTGGATATCTCTAGCAAGCATAGGTGGGTGAGAGGCTGGTGTGGGATGACTGATCTCAGGCGGTGGTTGTTCATGGATAGGTTCTGAATAGAAGATAAATTGCTCCTTCTGCTACTCCTCTTCTTCTTGTCTCTCCCAAGGGTCAGATTCATAATCATCATAAGCAGGACCCATGGGAAAGTTCTGATCCTCATCATGCTACTCGATGATTACTGTAGGTCAAGGGTGGTTGATTTCCTCATGATAATCTTCTTTGAGGAAAAGAGGATAAGGCTTTGTTGTATGCTATTGGACATCCTGCATATTCAACTGAGAACTTGATTCATAACTGTCATATACAGGTTGGTTTCTCTTCTGGTCAACAAACTATGATGTGGGGCTCTGCTACTCTTCATCTGAATAATCATCAAGGCTAGGGACAATAGGTACCATAGGAGCATAAATCAAGGCCTCTACAACTATGAAATATTCAATATGGCCATCATCAGTAGGGATGCCAAGAACATCTTCTTCAAGGACTGGAAAATCCTCTGCATCTTCTCAAAAAGGTAGAAATCACGTTCTTCCTTCACTTTCTCTATCTCTGCAGAAAGAGATTTTACCAACTCCATCAACTTACTCAGAGCATCATCTTCCTCATGTTCCCCATCCTTACAACTTTCCTATGATGCAGACGAAAGGGAAGAGAAAGAATTGATTTTTGATCCAAGTCATCAGGCTCATCCTCACAGCGTGCGTAAGAAGCAACTATATCTTGAATACAGTCATTGTACCCTCACAACAACTATGACAAATTAGCTTAGAGGGATAAAAATTTTGACAATGAATGTTGAAAGCTGCATGAAATTATCCCAGTGAAGAAATTCTAGCAGGGGGTAAAGGATGATACCACTCACGAGCATCCCCTGCTAAAGAGAACATGAACATCTTCATTAACACATCCTGATGATGTATCTCCCATTGGTGCATGAGTTCATGAAACTCACTGAGATGTTGAGCAGGTTTTTCCTCTTTACGCTCTCTAAATATAGGAAAATAATCATTCCATTCATTTGGAGCAGGAACAATGTTGGGAAATTCATGAACGGCAGAAAAATTAAAGGGATCAAACCTTCGAGCCACGATTTTGTCCATATCAAACCAGTGGAGTCACCAATCAATTCTTCAACCATGGAGTCGACAGGTGAATGATAAGCAGAATGAGTGTGTTTGGTCTTTGTTCACCATCAAATACCATATCTGATCATTGTGTTCTCCTAGGTGTTACTAGGTGTAGCCAGAGATAGTCACACTAAAACAACGAAGAAAAGACAATGGATTCACCTCAGTGGATTCGCGAGGTGCACAATTTCAATATTCAAAGGTTTTGATGTATGATGCACCTTCAGAATCAAAAGTTCATTGTTGTTCTACCTAGGGAAGATATTCAATTCATCCCCGGCAATGACGCCAAAAATTCTAGCACCAGAAGTCACACCTGGATTGCAATAGAGGTAAGCCCAGTACCCATCAGTTTGTATGTCACAATGAATAATTTTAAAGGTGGTCTAATGGATGCAGACTCGGGATCATATTGCTTTAACTCAAAAAACTGGTCCGAAAAACATATGCAGGTGAGGTCTTGGTATAACTTCAGCCAATAAATTTAGTATAGTGGTGAGTAGGGGGGAAGAACTTGAAGAAAGTGAAGAAGTATGCTATGGACATCTATTCTTCTAGCAACCTAAGGATGAAAAGCTTCAAATACAAGATCCTCTTGAATTCACAACCTCAGGAAACTGAAAACACCATAACAATATTGTAATCAAACCTACATTACAATACAATCACAAAATCCCAACTAGATCATCCATTCCCAATCTCTCAGTATTAGAGGGAACAAAGAACACAATAAATTGATTAAAACTAGTTGCAATACCTCTGTGATCAAACCTACATCACAAAAACATAACTACCCTCAACTGGATCATCCATGCCCGAGTTTTATAATACAGTTGTTACAAAGAGATGAAAAGAAGCTGACTTACATTAAACAAGAAGTATCAAATGCATATACATAACTAGAGAACGAGAGTGTTCATTAAAACTTTACAAATCAGGAGCTTAGCTCAACCATCGACCCCTACAAAAATATCAAAACTGAGTATTTATACTCAAAACAAAATCACAGTAGCGTATTCGAGTAGCCATATTGAAGGAATTACATCTGCATGTTTCCTAGCAGACTGTGAATGCAACGTTTTATCATACACTAACTCTTGTAAGACAAAATTGCATTTCAGGATGGACCTGCGGATGAATTGACCGGCTGACAATCCCCTTCTTCATTTTCCATTTATGGTGAAAATGATGTTCAACTGCCACCACCAACCTCAATAACTGCTTCATTGGGATCAGGGATGACCCAAGTCAACTCTTGACCTACGAGGCAAGGCGACCTTAGTATTACGTTGTCTGAGTCTGAGATGGATGCTTGTGGGGAAGCCTGATGGAAAACATGGTTGTTGACGAAGTGATTGGCACACTCGGTATGGAGTAGCAGACGGGAGATGGCCAGGTGGACAACTATGGACGGACTAGGAGACTGAGGATAGCGTGGGGACTTTTTCTAACAAGGGTATGGATGTAGAGAAACTGGAAAAATATGCACACAAACAGCAAACAAATATTATGACATGTTTCAAACCCAAGGCAGGCATACCTATGCTTGAGTGATAAAGACTTTTCAGGTATGCTCGCCATAAAATACACTGCGGATCCATAATTACATTGAAAAAATGGTATAGCCACTGCAGATACAATGTGGATCTATACTCCTATGACCTAAATTGATCGTGGCCACGAAGAATACACAGTGGATCTATGAGATGACAAGACATAGCCACGACCAATACAAAGTGGATCTATGTAACATTATATATGTCATTGTTCAAAAGAACTCCTTCACAACCTGGGAAAAGTACATATAAGAGATGACTCAACCCAGGGTGTTCTTACCAATCCTGATGTAGTACAAATCTAACCATGTGAATAAATGTGCTAATGTCGAACATGGAAGAAACCACTTGATTACCGATCAATGAGGTAAACCATTAATAAGTGCGAGGGAGATCACCATTGATGTCAATGATTCCCAAGGTACTTTAGTACATTCCAATGAATGCGAATGAATGAGCTGAAGTCAAACATCCGTGGAATCATCCAATCAGAGGTCAATGATGTAAACCCACTGTTAGATGCAAGGAGGCCTTCCATTGTGTCATGCGGGTCCCAAGGTACTAATTGGTTTCTAAGTTTGGCTCCTGGATAATGTGCTGAAGTCGACAAAAATAGACTCGCCGAAGGAGGGCCTTGATGTATCCCCTATCAACGACACGAAATGGTCACAGAGATGTAATTGGTATATCAAATGAACATGGACTGACAAGGGTATCGAAACAAGATATTTGTGATGGCTAAATTTTGAGGCAGATACTTCCCTTGAACACTGAGGCACAACAACAAAAACTTGATATGGACCAAAACACAATGATGCGGTGGATACAGTGACTTTCACCAGGTGACCCAAAGGAGTAAAGGAAACTTAGATAATTGGCTTAGTGCAGAGGTTCAACGAGTTTAAATGCATGCAAAGACAAAGTGTCGTGTTCAAGGGAAATTGTAAGAGTTACTGGCAGTGTTCTCAAAAACTGCTTGGCTTGCTTCTTTCAATTTTTCCCCCATCCATATAGACGAGCACCTCTTTTAAATTTAACGAGCTCAAGGAGGGTAACACATACTCGATATGACTCACTTTTGGTAAGTCCTTCTTTCTTTGTTTAACGAACTGGAAGAAGTAAGGGTTCAATCCCATATGGGCCCTTCAATGTATGATTGTTTAATGAGTCCATAGAAGGTAAACTCGGTGGTTTTTCGTATTTAGAGAGTCTGAAAACAACTTAAAGATGACTCCAGTGTTGTCCTTTTTCATAATTCTAGTCTCATGAGGCCGAGAAAGAGATAAATTATCACTCGAAAGACGCCCTTTCAAACCTTTTAACGAGTGGGAAAGGAAGCAAGATCACTCGACAATCTTCTCATGTTTATAGAGTCTGAAAAGATCTCAAAGACGACTCTAAGGGGTTTCTTTTTCATATATCCATGTGAGTCCGAAAAAGAGATAAAATTTTACTTGGTTGCATTCTCATGTATTTACGAGCACGAGAAAGAAAAAAGACTAAGCTCAGTATTCCCACAGGTTGAAAGATGGGGGATTAACTCCAGAATGATCATCAAAGGCTAGAGACATGCCCTCCAAGCTTCAATTCATTCACCGAATTTGAGGTTGGCACCAATTTCTCTACTAGACGGAGAAAAAGGATAAGAGTGGATGAGATGAAGGTTTAATAGAGGTGATTGTTTCATTTTTTAATGATCTTGACACGGGAAAAGAACTATGCTCAAGGCTCTGGGTTCAATCCCCAAATTGTTTTTTCATGCTTTAACGAGCTTGCGATAGAGAGGAAAACTATGCTCAAGGCCTCTATTTCATTTTTTAACGAGCTTGCTATAGAGAAGAGAAACTATGCTTGTGACCTTTGTTTCATTTTTTAATGAGCTTGCCACAGAGAAGAGAAAACTATGCTCATGACCTTTGTTTCATTTTTTAACGAGCTTGCCACAGAGAAGAGAAAACTATGCTTGTAGACCCTCCTTGATCATGGCTTCCAAGAGAATAACTCTCTAGAAGGATACCATGTCAAGGGACAAAAATCGGTCATGGCTTCCAAGATATCTTCACTGGATGGAAGAAAATCACTCTGGAAGGAACACATGTTGAGGGTCGCGACAGGGGTAAGGAGATCATGCTCCAATAGCCCTACCGAAGAGATCACCATGTCAACTACCGGATCCAAATCATCAGAAGTTGAAGTCATGGGAGACAACGCCACGTAATTGACATGCGGAGGGGGCGATACTCTTGTCATATAAGAAAAATTCAGGGAGGTAATCCATTTAGGATCGATGAAGGAAAGTTGATCAATAGTCACAATTCTTCCATTGTGAGAGAAAAATATCACACGGAAAAGGGTGGATACAAGATCTTTCATAGCATAGACATAATCCCCCCCAAGGAGTAAAGAGAAATCCAAGGGGTCTCGGACTACCATGACATCAGTAAAGACAGGTTTCCCTCCCAAAGTTACAGAAAACTAAGGAAGGGTCCCTAAAGGTTGACTAGTTATTATGTTAAAAGCTATCAGATTCTGTGTAACCGACGTAAGATGAGGACAACCCAAAGCATGCCAAGCAATAGAGGACAAAATAATAATGGACACACCTTCATCTATCATCGTTTGAGGAATGTACCAACGAAAACCCTATACTATAGTCTAGAAAGGAATGTGTGAGGGAAGACGAGGTCCAGTTAGTGCACCCTAATAAAAAAGGATGGCCTCATTGCTTGGAGGGGGTTTCGTGGGAGAATGAGGAATGCCCCCCCAGCATGGTAGATTTTGTATTAACGAGAAAAACGTGGGCAGTATCGGTTTTACTCTCTAGAGGGAGAGTAGGATCANCATCTATCATCGTTTGAGGAATGTACCAACCACAACCCTATACTATAGTCTAGAAAGGAATGTGTGAGGGAAGACGAGGTCCAGTTAGTGCACCCTAATAAAAAAGGATGGCCTCATTGCTTGGAGGGGGTTTCGTGGGAGAATGAGGAATGCCCCCCCAGCATGGTAGATTTTGTATTAACGAGAAAAACGTGGGCAGTATCGGGTTTACTCTCTAGAGGGAGAGTAGGATCAACTGATGATGGGATCGGATCGACCACGCATGCACTCTTCAGAGGAAGAGTGGGATTGACCAATGATGGAACCAGAGAAATCACTTTGGCACTCTTCGAATGAAGGGTGGGATTGACCGAGGAATGGATTGGATCAACCACTTTTGCACTCGTCAAAGAAGGAGTGGGATCGACTGATGATAGAACCGGATCGACCACTTGGGTTTCATTCTCCAAGGGGAGAATGGGGTCAACGGGTGGAAACGTATCGACCGCTTTGGTGTCAATATCTAATGGGAGAATGGGGTCGACCGAGGATGAAAATGGATCGACTACTTGGGTTATACTCTTTTGATGAAGAGTAGGGATGATCGATGATAGAACTGGATCAACTACATGGGTTTGTGGTTCAATCGAGGAGGAAACTAGATTGACCCCCTGATCAACTAGACTGACTGGGGATGGAACCAGATTGACCAGTCCATCAAATAACAATGGATTGGGGGAAAGCTTACGATAGCCTTTTGGAATTTGACGTTTTTCCAAAAGAGAAGAAGCCTCGTAGATGTGAGGACAAAGGTGATAATATTGATCACCTTTGCATAACATACAAGGAAATTTGACAGTTGTCTTCTTCTTACCAACCTTAACGTCACTAGTTGACAGGGTATCACTGGCATGACGAACAGAGGCTGATGACATGGAGGACCACATCTCTAAGACATTGGGAATACCATGGAAATCCTTCAGAAAGTGGTCACCCTTACAAAGACYGCAAGGGAATTTGGGTTTCAGATTCTTTATTTTAATCTTGTTGACCTCATCAACACTCCCAGTACTATTAATCTTCTTGTCTTTCTGTTTCTTCTTCTTCTGATCAACCTGTCTACTTGCTTTAGAGCTTTCACTAAGTGAAGAAGGAGAAATGAAAGGAGACTTAATGGGCGAAGAAGGTGAAAATTTGATGTGAGGTTGATGTGTGGGTGGTGCACTAACATCTAAAGTATTATGTGCAGTTGAAACATTGGGAGGATTTCAGATCACCGGAATGGGGAACAACCAAACCAGTAATTCGATGGTGAGTCCTGGAAGACTCAGTGTGGCAATGTACAGAGGACCAAAGTTTCCAAATGAAGGAAAGGTATAAGGTTCCCCAAGAGAAAGGGTTCCTCCATTAGTACTCTTAGGATTTGATGTCATTAACAATGACTCTACCTAAGGTCCACTAAGTAACACAACCAACACATGCTATGAATCTGCGAAGCAAACAATCAAACAAACCTTCCCATAATGAAACCACTAGTTGGTGATGAAATCCAATGTCGCGAGATCAAAATAGGAAGAGGCAGGGATAGAGCGGGTGGATCAGTTATGTTGGCGACCTGCTCAACGGACTTACACCTTAGTGGAAGCTTCCACATATTAATTGTGGATTTACCCTCCAAGATGCCTGAGTGAGTTTGACCAACGTCTGTTCCAGGTACAGTGAGACTTCCCTTCACTGTCACCTTGTGTGAGACCCTAAAGATTATGGCTACTAAGGTCACCAACTAACAGTCAACCTCTGGGTGGGTACACTCGACATTCCATTTGGAACGTATGGGTAGTATAACAAGTTTGAAATCAAATCGAGAGGCTCCCAGACATAATCATGGTTATACCTTCAAGTGACACTCAAAATACGATCCAACTACTAAGAATTGTTGAACCACGGAGGGATAATATCTGTAACTCTCCTGAACGCGACCTCGTGTGTAACCCCTATGTGAGAGGGGGATCCCGGAAAGCCTATACCACAATTGGATTTTCTCTCCCTATCGCAAGATGCTAAGTTTGTTTGATATATTTGGAAAGTTATCCTTTCAAACTATTCCAAAGACCTACACCTTAAACTAATGTAGGTTTTCTAACAAAGATGTAAAAAGTCTGATAAATTTTGGTTAAGCATTGATTTT